>JASANC010003006.1:0-23454 GCA_030248135.1 Theristus sp. LFF4_11
GCAGAAAACATGCCTCACGCGTGCTCACCAACCAATCAGCGGATTGCCTACAATTTACGAGTTCGTCTGTAATTGTGCGCGCCGCACCTTTCAACGCCTCGTACGACCCACACAGCTTCGCGTAGGCCTTCTCCAGCAACGCAGACCAGAACTCCTGCTTCTCGGCGGAGTGCATGAACACGAGCCGATCGTTGTACGTGGGCAGACGGTCGTCGACGACAACGTCGATCCAGTGGCCGTATTGCCAGAACTGCACGAACAGGCATTTCAGTTTTTTTTGTTTTTCTTTATTTTTGCCTTTTTTTCTGTCAAACGTGATGAACTGTCCAAATGCAAATGTCTTCCTTGCAGAATGCACCGCTCAGTGCGCTGGCGGTTGTGAAGTTTCGCAAAACTTTCAAAAAGCCGACTTTTTTTGCAAAATCCCTCAGGATATCGGTACCTCCAATTCAGGAAGAATTGGAACTGCAGTCGTTAAATATTTCAGCTGCAGACGCAAGTGTGTCACCGCTGCTATACAGTGCAATTCTTTCCCAATGTACAGTCGAACTCTAACTTATAGGAAATCAACTGATTGGTTGGTGGTCACGTGATGCACCTGTGCAAACATTGCTGTGGAGGCGGAGTTTGGTTTGCATAGAAAGCATGTATACCGTAATCACCAACAAATCAGCAGATTCCCTATAATTTATAGTTCGATTTTTCTGTTGACCTTGAAATGGAACGCGCCGCAGTATCCGGCGTCGAACGACTGACCCATCGGGACGACTCGCGCGAACAGTCGCGGGTGCATGGTGATGTTTGCCACGGCCGCCAACAGCCAGCAGTCACCTGTTGTTGTTGTTGTTGGGATTTTTAGGCGATGTTTTTAGCCAGGGCTAACCCAGAGAACGTTCAGAACGCCATTGAGTGGGGCGCCCTTTGAGTTTTCACTGTTATTAAGTGCCTATGCACCCCTCGGCGGGGCTCGATCCACAGACAAGAGGCTAATGCACTACCACCAGGCCACGAGGGTGACCTGGCATTGTTGTCAAAGTCAACAGCAACGCAAATCAACAGTCTCCTGGCATTGGTGTCAAAAACAAACCTCTGTTTGTTTACATGCATTCGATTTATCTTAAATTTCTTAATCATTGTTTGCACAATTGCTCTCTCACCCAGTTCGCCTTGTTCGATGTCGAATCGAGTGGCGCCGTCTTTGATGAATTCTGGTCTGTCCGTGAATTCCTGTGTAAAATGGAGCGACCTGTGTGTGTGCGTGTTTATCTCAAAAGGAAAACTGAACTTGTCAGACAGGAATAGTCAAACGGTGGTACAAGTCTTGAAGTTGAAATGAATTCTATCAATTTTTGTAGATTCTGCGACTGAATAATGCGTATGCAGACGCGTAGAAAGGAAACTTGTTTCAATCTTTATGTGGCTACTCAAAATCGCCAACGTGAATTGGCCCTATTTGGGGGACACAGATCACTTATTTGCCAATTTTGAATTGCCGCGTAAGGCATGAAACTGTTTATCAACTGTATCTATGCGCACATCGAGTCTCGGGACCAAAATCAAAGATCAAATTACAGTGGCACGCATGAGTTCCTGCGCATGCTGTCTCTATCGAGCTCGTGCGAGCTCTTCAGAACTCTCCACAAAATAACAGTGACGCATTAGACTCTCTTTGCTGATTGGCTGAATCGGTGGAGAGAAATCGCGAGAGATGCGTGCCACTGTAAACTCCGGACTCTGGAATGAAACCACGAACGAACATGCGGTCGCTTCCATACGAACGGACGCGGCGGGCGCCTGCTGAAGAACAGCGAGTCATCGTCGCACAGGAACTGCGGGTCCTCCCAGAGTGTCCCGCTGGCCCGGCACTCCTGTACGACCGTATCGTAGTCCTGAACGTGCGGCCCGCCAATGAATTTCTTGGACCGTCGTGACGTCACGCTTCTGCTCGGCGCGATGCCGAACCGTTTGCCCCACCAGCTGGTCAGCGGCTGCAACGGTTTTTTTTGGGTAAATTTTTGGGTAAATTTTTTTGGGTAAAATTTGTACCAGAAATCATTGTTTGTGCGAAATTTTGACAGACATTTTATTCAAAAAATCAGCGGCTGCGACAGGTTTTTGGGGTAAATTTTTGGGTATATTTTTGGGGGTAAAATTTGTTCTAAAAAATCTTTCATTGTTTGTGTGAAATTTTGACAGACATTTCATTCAAAAAAAAGAAAAATGGCTTGTTTCTATTGGAAATGAGAAAATGGCGATGCGTTCTTACCATCTGGTGGTCAGCGGAATACATGCCGTCCCAGAATTTTAGCGGCATGACTTGGTCAAATTGTTTTTTTTACAGTTTTGGAATGCAAATAGTGACGTTTTCAGAAAAAAGTGTTACTTTGGATATACTGAAAAGTTCAAACTGCACAAAGAAAGCTCACACAAAAAGAGCGTCTGCGTTTTAAAAATACAACGACCAAAAACGCGACAATTCACGAGCACCATAACGAACACATTTGGTGCTGGAAAATATTCAGACGACAAATGCAAAGGAGCGGAAAAACGAGGTTCAAATGTCTTTAAATTATGAGTCTCTCTCAAAAATTGTTTGTCGCTCAGCCGCGACACATGTACAGACCGAAAATGCATTTTTTTACAATCATAAAGCTCAAAAAAACAAGAGACGACTGAAAAGTGTTCCACACACAACTTCAAAACAACAAAACAGTTAAGCAACACAAGTGTCATATTACACCCGAAATTTCATTGTTTTACCAGCGGAATATAACTCGCACAAACGTCGAAAAGAACAGAGTGAAAAATTGCACTTCTCGAAAATTTACACGTCGCTTCAAAATATGGTTCCAGTTTGCTGTAGTTCATTCTGGCATTTTTCAGCAGCAGCCGTAGTTTCTCTCTCCAGTTTTGTCCTTTCTCATTTTCAACGTGCTTCAGTCCTTTGTAAAATTTGTGTACAAAAATGAAAAGCTGTTCGTAAAATCTAGAGTTGCTTCTACCACGGTTGTCTGGGGGGAGTTGCGTGAAAGCTTCAAATATAGAACACTGATGTTAAAAATACGCATTTACAAGGGAAACTGGATAATTAAATTTTAAATTACCGCTATATAAAACAGAAAGTAAACCAAAACTGTGCGCAAATGTGAACTAGACACACGTAACTCAAATGTCTGTCGGATTATTGATTTTGAAAACGGACCACCGTTGCTGAAGTTGACAGCATTCCGGTGTAGATGATGAATGAACAGGAAAAACTTATGCATCCGGTGGCACAAGCATTTTTTGTGGGTTTATGTATTCAAACCATGAATACGTGAACAATTTGAAAACTGCTGGTGCTGAAAAATGAACAGAAATTGATCCTAGCGCATATGCTTTTGATTAAGCGAAATGTCTTACGAATGTATGGATTTTCGAATGCCATTTGAAAGCTGCATCGCTACAAAGAAAAATAATAAAAACATCGATAAGTGCAATGTATTTGAAGAAAAAAAGGCTTGTTGGGGTACCTGACGTTTTTTCACAAAATTTCATGATGGAAGAGACATGTTACGCTTGGAGACTGACACAGCTGCGGCGTGTCAACAAAAAAAAGCTTTAGTAAAAAGGGCAAATTCGTGTCAATTCAGCTTTAAAAACGCAAAAAAGTAGTTGTATATGAAAACACTAACCCTTCTGGCCTTGCGCTTTATCGCCTCGAAGTCAAGTCCCATTATTTATTGTTTATTTCTATTTTCCGTTCGACAGCTTCTTTCCGTCCAGTTTTTACCTGAAATTCACAAAAAACAAACTAGTCACAATGAACAAACAACAACGATAAACAAGTTTACAGATAGAATTTGCTTCCAAAACTAAAAAAAATGCTGCTGCAAAAGCATTTCGAACCCACAAAACAGAACAATCTGCTCCTACCAAGACGCTGTGCTGCGCGGTAAGTGCGCGACATGAAGCACCAAAGCTTTTCCTCTGGGGATATCAGTTCAGAAAAAACTGTTTCACACGACAAAAACAGTCGGAATGAAACAGGAAAAGCTGACAAGAATACAGAAAATCGACCGCGGCTGCGGACGGAAAACAAAAAAAAAACAAAATGTAGTAAAAAAACAACCGCTATGTAGATTCGCCAAGGGATTAATAAGAGAGGAACAGAACAAAAAAATAAAAATCGGCGCAGAAAACAGAGAAGTATTGATTCTGAAATTCAGCAGAGACAGCGAAACTGCGCATGAACACGACGGCTGGTCATGCACTAGCACCGACAGCTTGTCGCTGGCACGTTAGCTTGTTTGTATGTGCTTTCCTTGATAATTTATCGCTGCAGCTTACAATAAAACACGACAGACTCTGCTCGTTGGAGCGTTCGGGTCTCGCAGTCTTCCGTTCTTGGGGGTGGTCCTAGGAAATGCCAACGAAGTCTGTCAAAATATAGCGAAACTTTCCTCAAGTCTACACGCGACAAAAATGTCAAATGCTTGAATTGAAGTGCTGCTTACAAGATAAACAAGAGCAGCTTTATTTTGTTGTGACAATTTCATAAGACACAAAATTCGCCTCTGTCAGATTCAGCAGATGATCAGAAAAACATTCCACAAAAAGTATATTCCAAAATCAGCAAAAGAAATAAAAAACTCTGGTGAATGAAAACGGGGTGCCAGAGGCGCAATGCAACAACAACATCGCGCGCTTTCTGCCCTATCGAAATAGCCTTTTTATGATTCCACGCCTCAAAAGCCGATGCTTGTGAGGCCGCAGACAGAAATGGAGGCAACGGAAATGTGTGGTAATGACTTTTTCTGCGCTTTTTTCGCAGCGCGCATTCTTTTCGAAAATTTCCAATTTACGGCTGGGGTCTCTGCGCAAAAACTGGCGACGGTTTTTTTTTGAAAATATAGCAGCTTTTTGCGGTGAGTGTTTATATTCAGCTTTTTATTGCTCAAGGCTGCTGTGGAATAAACGTGAACAAGAAATGGGATACGAGGCTTTTCAAAATGACTGCAAAGTGACCAAGTTTTTCTTATTGTTGTGTATCAGTGAGAAAAAAGCACATTAACATTTTGTAATAATGATGATTCAGAAACGTTTTGTAAATGAAAGAAAACTGTTTTTGAAACTTGTTCCCCTACGAACACACAAAAATGTAAACATACGTGGCCGTTTAACGAACACGGGCTTCTCAAACCGTCGATTTTTTGGGTGATTTGTCAATTGCATTCTTCACGATAATTAAAAATCTAAAAAAATATAACCAGTAAAGCCCAAACAAAGTGTTTTTTTCTTTGACAGCGGTACAGTATAAGGCAAACAGTCACCGTTTTCTGTTGAAAAAACTCTGAAAACCGTTTAAACGAAACGAAAACTAGACTTGTTATGGACTTTAGAAAAAACTTATTAGCGCCACAAACACTTACTTTGCTTTTTTTTCATTTTTTTACTTGACAGGCGCAACTTCATTCACCATTTTGTAGTTTTTACTACGCAAATTTCCACCTTTTCCTTTGAAAAGATGATTTTTTTCACACGTTTTTTGAGCAACAATGATCACATTGTTATTGGGCTGACCTTCAATCGTCACTCCATTGAGTATGCTCGAATGTTGTGTCAACAGAAAAACTTTTTCTTCCACACGAACTGCTGTGTGAACTGTTGCGCATGCACATTGTTTTGTGTTTCCTTCAACAAATTCAAAACTACCTTTCCCTGATTTTGTCGTCATGCGAAAAAAATTGTCCCGCGTCATGTCCCCCCGAGTTATGTCCCTTATCATGTCCTTTTGCTTGTTATCTCCCTTTTTTAACAAATTTTGAAAAGTAGTGAAACAAATTCTTTTCTAAGAAAGTTTTTATATAAAAAAACTTGACAAAAGACAGGACATGAGTGGTAAATGAAGAGGCCACGGTCATTTCTAGCGTGTTGTTGAATGATGGCAAAGAATCATGCGAATCACGCTATAATATCCAAAAAAACGTTTCAATTCTTCAAAAACTTTTTCCGTGTTTCATATCAAGTTCTAGCCGTGAAATTTCAATGTAAACCAATAAATGACTGTATTGCAAAAAAGGGAACAATGCAACCTGCTAAGAAAAATTGGAAAGTTTTAATTGTAAAAATTTATCACCGCATTCCGTCCCGTGCTCAGAGCAACAAAAAATACAGCGGTATATAAAAACAGGTATACCGCAAGACAGACAAAGTCCACAAACCATGATTACAGAAATCAAAAACAAGAAAAAAACGTACGTATTTGTTTGATACGTTAGGATTCAATGAGCATGCGGTTGTTTCCGTGCAAAAGTTTTCCCGTGCTGATTGATACACAAGTGCAAAGTGCAAAGTTATGTGGGTAAAGATGTAACTGTTACTGTTCTGTATGATGACTGCAGGCTCGACTTTCTTCTGTTTCAATTTGATAATTTTTCAAAATGCACAAAATGTGCACGTAAAAACCAGTAATTTGTGCGTGCCTGAGTAAAATGTGCAAATTTTTTTTCGAGATTCTCATAAACACTTTTTCTCCTTTTTTCTGATTGTTCTTTGTGTTTTATGAGCTTTTTCAAACGTCGATGCTGCATAAATTGCCAAAACACCCTTAAAAAAGTTCAAACAGACTTGAACTGGCCCGCATGTTTGTGCATCTATTTTACATTTTTTTGTTCCCGCAAACTGACAATGATTGGCGCGTGTGACCGACCACAGCCGTGCGATCCAAGCTGATTTTTGGCAACAAAACTACCGTTTTTTGATTGTTGAAATTGCCTTGATCACCAAATGCCACTCTTTCCAGCCTTGACTGCCACTTTTTCCGGTGCTCACCACAAATCACGAAAACGTTTAATCGAAATGGCGTCAGCTGGCAGTGCGAGTGCCGCCAACGTCAGCAGTCAATCCGCCAATCTGCTGCAATCCGCCACGAACGAGTTCACGACGCCAGGTGCGTCGGCAGCGAACGAGCAGTCATCAGCAGAGTTGCTGGCCATTGGCGACCTCGTGTGCCTCTATGACGCCGAACGGCATGGTTACGTCATGAACTACCAGTCGAGGTCATATGCATTTTTTCTAAGTTTACTCTGATTACTAAGTCATCAAGGTTTACTGATTGATTACAACGCCAGCCATTACTCAAAGCTTACTACGCCATTAAGGCTTACTACATAAAATATTGACGTATTGTTATGTCTGATAAACAGCCAGCCGAGGAAAAACTGTGCAGTTTGTGCGTTCCACTGTTTGAATCTGATTGCGCGCTGATTGGCTGCATATCGAGCTGATCGCACCAATCAGTGCGCTGATTCAAAATCAGCCGGTGTTGACATGTTTAAGCGTGAGTGCTGAATTTATCCGATAATTTTTCAGCAGCGTTCACAACGAACTTGTAATCCATCCGAATCAGTCAAGAGATCATCCCATGACACCAAACATTCAGTGTAAGTTCCTTGGTTAGTTTGCTTGGTGAATGACTGTCTTGTGCAAGTGTAGAGCACACAACTCCGCAAAAAAAAACCTTTCAGCAATCCAATTTCAAATCTGCATTCCACGTCGCTTCAAACACAACAAACTGGTGCCTCTGTTGCGTGAGCGGTTGAATCGGTCGACACAAGACGATCTGACGTTGCAGGCTGAGTACGACATTGCTGTGGTACGGGGGATTTCTATTGAATTTGTAGATCAATTCAAACGTGTCGCATTGAAATGATGTCATTCATTATTAAAAAGTCGTGATTTATTATGAGGTCCTTTGTTTATGACGTCAATCATTCAGGGACGCCAGTTTGGTTTTTCTTTTTCTTACCGATTTTATCAAACTGAAGTCTGGGCTGCCTTGCCTAAAAGCCCGAGATGGGTTCGAATCCCACTCGAGATTCAAAACGTTTTCCGATGATGCCTGCATCTCTTTTCAAAAAATGAGAACAAAAATTCCAAAAGCAACACTCGTGAATCAAAAACAAAATCGTTTTTTGCAATTGATTTTTCTGTGTTTTCGTCTGTTTCACCTATTTTTAAACCAGAAAAACGCGGAGGCGGAGACAGCCGACAACAACAGCGAACAGGCGAGGCAGACCGGCAAGATACTGCTCTATGGGCAGACGATCCAATTGCGCCACTGTTATACGGACAAGTGGCTGCACGTGAAACCGATACAGACCGCACACACCGAGCCAAGCAGCATGATGGTGAACACGTTGATTGGTTTTTGAAAAAAAAAGACCGTGTATCTGCGCGAGGACGAGGGGTGCTGCGACTTGTGTTGCTAGCAAAATCAAGATGAACGTGTGCAGATCATCAGAGAGCATTACGTTCCGACTTAAGGCGTATTCATGAACCAGTATTTACTTGACCGCGTATAGCTAGGTTTCAACACAGCTACGCGTCACTAAATACTGCGCCATGAATGCCGCTCAACGGTCTTTCTCAACCATACCGGTATTCCAGTCCATTCTCCACCAGAAACGCCATACAAATGAAAATAAAAAAAGCCGAACTTTTCCAGGCAGAGCTGCTGTGCGCGGTGCGTAAGAGCGCGCTGTTCCAAGTGTTGCCGTGCTCGAAGGTGAAATCGGAGGGCGAAGCAGTGCACATTGGGGACCGGGTGATCTTCGAGAGTGTCAAGAGTCCCGGCCAGTATCTGCACACTGGTCGCACGAAACTCGGCGCCATGCACGTGTGCGCTGACTGGTGAGCGCCATTCGATTTTTTGTTGTTATTTATGTTTTATTTTCGGTTCTGCGACTAGAGATGTGAGCAGTTTCATGCTTGACGCGCGAATTCGAAATCGGTGAGGTGACCCGTATTTTGACTGCCGCGCGGTTTTTTCTTCGTCATCCGCAATTTTCAAATTTCCAGTTACGAGCTAAACCTGTCCGTGCGCAAAACCGGCTACACCGTGATTCTGTCGCACCATCCATCCAATCAGCAGCAACAAGCGCGCGACCAGTCGCAAACGCTAACTGTAAATAACGCTACACTTTTACTTTTATCGTTTAAAAATTTAAAAATTGTTTAATTTAAAAAAAAACGACATTCCATTTGTTCCTGTGCAGGGCGGCTCATTTGTTCGTTTCTACCATCGTGAAGCCGAGGCGTATCTAACGTCAGAGGGGATTAACGATGCCCCGATAACCGACGGTGAAATCTTGATTTTTAATTTTGTTTTATGTTGTTTTCATTCCAAGGTTTGCTTTCGTATGTTCAATATCATTTCGACCTTTTTTAGTTCATCTGCGCGTGAGGCCTTACGACCCGAAGAAGCCAAAATCGATGACTCCGACGACATCCGCCATAAACTACTGGCAACTCGAGTGTGAAAACGGGCCGCTCGATTGTACGCTTTGATGTTTCATTTTTATTGTTTTCCTTTTGTTTCTTAGTTTGTTTGTCCACATGCATCGGTTCGAGAAACTTGGAGGTACCAAAGTCCGCGGTGGTTTGGACTTGCTGTTGAGGTGAATTCAATTGTCGGCTGACCGCTGCACTCGTTATGAGAAAGGCGAACAACATTTTATCGTTTTTCTTCTCGTTTTCTACAGATTTGTGCTTACAAGTTGAGTTTACAAGACCAACACGCTTGGAAAACTCTAAAACGAGTGCCAAAGCGCGTGCCAAAGCACGTGCCAATGTTCACGGCATGGCCATGCCTATTGTGGTACGCGCCGCTCTGTCGCATTTTGTGCCACGGCGCTACACTTGTAATGATCATAGACACGAATCACGATGGCACAAAGATTTGCACAAAAATCGGCATGGCAACAACATTGGCACGCATTTTGGTACTCTTTTTGGTACCCATTTTGGAACATTCTCAGCGTGATTCTCAACCGCTTCCAGGTGACGTGTTGACTTGGAGCGAGTCGATAAAGCTGCGCCACGCAGTGAGTCGTCAGTATTTGAGCGTCATTGACGGCGTCGTGAGGACAGTCTGCGCGGGCGACTGCGAAAACGACGCTGCCCTGTACTTCCAGATGTACCCGGTTGTAAAGGTGAACACAGGAAAGCGTCTACTGTCCTGAGACTATTCAGATTGAGTGGCTCGCGAAATAATCAGTCGTAATTCACATGTTTTTTTCCAAAAAAATCAGTGAAAAGCAAAAGCATTCAGATGTCAGACACGGTTCGCTTGGACGCCGCCATTCGTCTGCAGCACGTCAGCAGTAAACTGTGGCTGGCCGCTGGAGGTATGGTAGATGTGGATGTGGATGTAGATGTAGATGTAGATGTAGATGTAGATGTAGATGTAGATGTAGATGTAGATGTAGATGTAGATGTATTACTCGTTTCAGAAAGTTTGTAGACACAGCAGTTTCACGCTCTGAGAAAAGCTACCTAACACACAACAAAAGCTAAAAAATAATTCGGTTCCTCAATTTGAATTTGAAGTTTGAATTGCCGGGCAATCCACAGCGAAACGCAATGAGTCTCGAAACCAAAAGAAAGGATAGTATGTTTCTAGCAAAAGTCACACAATCGCTTGATTGTTTGAAAAAAATTCAGCGAAACTTGAAACGCAACCACTGGAAACTGCGCAAAAAGCGAATGACACCGCAATAACGTCGATTCCATGGACAACCGCCGAACGACTTCAGGTTGGCACAACACTTTCATTTTTTTCAATTTTTCAAATTTCAATTTTTACAGTTCTGCGACTCGAGGTGTTTGCGGACGTAAGTAGAAAACTAGTTCCAATCATTATGTGACAAAACAGCCTGCCCTATTATGTACATACTTTACAAGGTCTCAAAATTCCCGCGTCATTCATGAAACTGTTTACCTTCCTATGCGCGCATTGCGTCTCGGAGCCGAAATAAAAGACAATAAACCACCAGTATTACCCGTTTCGCTAAATTCCGCAATATTCCTCAGCGTCAAAATTGTTTCAGTTGGTCACAACGGCGGAGATGCGCTACGAAGACGCGTTCTCGATGCAGATTGTCGAGCATGAGCACGTACTCGAGATGAACTACGTCGCCGGCATGGTGCCGTTCATACACAAGTTCTGCTTTGAGGTCAGCTGATTTGAAAAAAAGCCTAAAATTTATTCACTCCATTCCATTCCATTCCATTATATTTCGCGAAAAAGCAGGAAACTTCCGTTTCCGTTTTCGAAATTTTTGTCGAAAGTCTAAAGTCTAAAAGTATCTGACCATTTCTGGAGCGCTGGACGCACCATGTAGAAAAGTGCATCAGCAAATGAAACATTTCTGAAACCGGAACGGAAATGAAAACGCGTCTTTTTAGCGGATAAGAAGTTTTTCTAGTGTGAAATTGAAACTGAAAAGTTTTGTCACTTGATTCAAAAACACGCGTTTCTTTTTTCAAGATTGGCCAGGGCACATTCGCGAACCTCTCGCTGCGGATCATCGCAAAGTTGGAGACTGCAATTGGTGAACTGGAAAAATACATGTACGAAGATGGAGTTCACAGTAAACGACGCCAGAAGCTATTGCGAAACTTCATGGTAAAGCTGTTAGGTTTTATTTCGGTTCTGCGAATCCATGAGCGGATAGATACATTGTAGGCAGTGGAAACAGTTTCTGCATACAATATATGACGCGGGAATTCAAAATTGATCCGTGCCCCCCAAATAGAGCCGGGTCACTTAGGCAGGCTATTTTGAAACTGCCACATAATAAAGATCGACACACGTCTGCAAATGCATTGAGTCGCAGCACCAAGAAAAAAGATTTTTTTTTTTGAAAATAATTGAAAATACAGTAGACATTTCTCATTCGTCGCAGATCGTGGACGTGTGCGTGCAACTGTTGAAGCATCGCACCAGCCTTTTGAACGACTCGTCGTTCAATCAACTGAGCAGCGCCATTCTGAAAAGTCACCGCAGCGAACAGCGCAAATCGACCACCCTGATTCAACATCACCTGGAGCCGGTCTTCACCGCCGTCATTGCGCTGTTGCGCGCCTATGTGCAAGGGGAAAGTCGCAAAAATGAACTGTACCTCGGGCGACACATGAACTTCTTTCTGGCGCAGATTGAAGATACGACGGTGATTATTTTTTTTAGATTTATCATTATTTCTAAGAATCTCGTTTTTACGAAAGAAAAACTGATTTACGTTAAAACGAAAAGCTGCAAACATCAGCTGGTAGTAACAACTGCAGCTGTTGTAACATTCTGATCTTAAAAACCTTCCATCCTCTTTATTTCGCAGAAACACCGAAAAAAACACCATTTATAATGCTTTTAGAAGCAAAACAAAGCGCCTGAGAAGCGATGCAACGCTGTGACAAAAATGCGCCATTCTTTAGGCTTTACATTGGAAAGCCTGCAGTTAAAGCGCATTTTTTCATAGCAATCAAGAGCATTTTTGTTGTTCATTTTTTCCAAATGACCTTGTTTTGTTGAAGAGTAGCATCGGTCTCACGGCGACCCAGATGGCCAACGAACTGCTGAGCAACAATCGAAAACTGGTAAACATGTTCACGAAGGTGCAGATGAAGAGAATCATGGAACTGCTGAAACAGAATGTGGTGAGCAGTGTATCGTCAGTTAATTGTCCTTTGTAATTATCCGTTGTTTCTGGTTCTGCAATTCAATGCACGCGCAATGACAGGAAATCAGCGCGCGGCAATTCAAAATTAACCGAAATGACTCACGAGTCCCAAAGGGCAATTCGTGTCACTTAATGGGCGACTTTGTCTTGTGTCGCGTCACAAGAGCACGAAAAACCAACACCGTCACAGCCCCATTTTCCATTCCACGTCAGCATAGCAGAGTAGTCGCGCAAAACCAAAAGCACAGACAAACTTCGCTATAAAAGTTTAAAACACCGATGATATCAAATGGAAAGGACAACGTTTCCAGAACTACCGATATCTCGGCCTCCTGGTGGCGCTGTGCATCTGCAATGACACCCCGATTCGTCCGAACCAGGATTTCATAGCGCTGGAGCTCGTCGAGAAATCGATGAAATTGAAACAGAACATTTTGTTCAAGTTGAATCTTGGTCAGAATGTCGGACAACGCCGGAACACCGTGTGCGTGTCGGCGGACGGCACCAGCTGGCAGATGCTGCAGGACTTTATGGCACAGGTTGGCTTGGCGGACACAACTTTCATTGCTAGTATGACCTATTTTTTTAAACGTGTCCCACTGAAATGACGTCATGTGCCGCCAAACATGCGCTTGCCGTTCACAGCAAACCGGATTTTCCGTTTAGCCGGTTTCTTCCCCGTAAACAAATGGTGAATGTCGAATCAGTCACACCAAACGGACATTTTAGTGCCTGTACTTTGACAAACGGGCGTTTTTAAAGCAAATGACGTCATTTTAGTCCGGACACGTTGGAATAAATCCGCAACAGTCAACAAACAAAAAAACATCTAAAAAGTTGTGATTTTAGAATCGTGGCACCGAACGATCCATGTTCCTGAAACATCAACTGATGCTGTACGTCGCGCTATGCAAGGTCAGCCAGAACACGGTCACAAAAAGGCAAAATGTCAGAATTCTTGCTTTATGCAATGTGAGACACGGCCACAAAAAAAGCGAAAACCGCAGTATTCAAACGCTGCATTTCTATTTCAGGGCCGCAACGACGGCGTAACGAAACAGTTGACGCAAACGCTGAAGCTGATCACTTGGGAGCAATGTTTCATTTGTCTGATTGACCAACGACTGGACGATGAAGTGCGTGCCGTTTACTGCGAGATGCTCTACGAGCTGTTCATCAATGTCGGCCCGAACTTTGTTTGCTCGTCCGAGAACACGAGGAATATTTGCGTTTTCAATTCCGTGACGACGCCAAGCAACGGCGAACTGGCTACTGCCTCGTACACGGTAACGATGTTCATTTTTTTATGCTGTTTATCGATTATTGATGCAAAAAAATTAAAACCGATTTCACGTTTTTTATTGTTCGCGTTTTATTCACGCTCAGGATGCAAATCCAGTGCCGCTGGAGTTTATAGCGCCGCTGAAAAACTGGATTTTTGATTTCTTGATTGAAAACGACTCGTTAGTTGCATCTGATAACGGTCGCAATCAGCTGCTTGCGGAGGTGGTGATTTTAAAGCTTTCTAAGGGATTATTGAGAAGTTAGGAAAAAGTGGTCAAAACGGCAGACCTTCATTATGTCACTCCCTTCAAAATACATATCTAAAGGTGCATTCATGAAGCAGTGTTTGGTGCCCGCGTTGCCACGTTTTAACACCGCTACGTGTCAATAAATACTTCTTAATGAATGCACCTTAACACAGCCACGCGTCACTAAAGACACTGTCTCATGAATGCACCTTAACACCGCTACGCGTCACTAAATCCAGTTTCATGAATGCCGCTTAAAAGGTTCTACGACTTGTGCCTCGCCTTGTCCATCTTGGTTATTATGAATCAGCGGAGCGGAAAACCCTGATCAATCCGATATTCGGATTGTTGGAGAGCAGCGACGATCTGCCGTATCGCATGGAAGATCTTGGAGGTGTGCCGTTTCTTTCTTTATTTGTTTTTTTTTCTTTTGTCTTCATTTCTTCTGGTTTTCTTCATCATCATTATCAGCATGCGTTGATAAACTTTTTGAAAATGAAAGTTCATTTTACTGCGCAGCGAGTTCACAAGAACTGAAGAAAATAGTGGCCGAGTTTCGTCTACATGGCCGCTACCAACACAATGCGCGCACCGCAAAACTGAATGACGTGAAAATCGCGTATGTCGGTGTTTCTTGGCGATTGGCATTGCTTGATCAACTGAAAGTCCAGCTGGGTTTATCGAGTGAAATGCAAATCGAAACCACTTATCATACAGACGTTTTATTTTAGTCCCGAGACTCAATGAGCGCATAGATGGGTAAACAGTTTCATGCATGAGGCGGGAATTCAAAATTGGCAAAGTGATCCGTGTCCCCTAAATAGAGGACCGAGTCACTTTGGCTATTTTGAATTTGCCACATAAAGATTGAAACTAGTTTCCTTTTTACATATACGTCTGCACACGCATTGAGTCGCAGAATCTACCAAAATTGACAACGCATTTCAATTTGAAGGGCGTGTCGTGTGGCGGATCTGATATTCAATCAACGAACCAAAGTTCGACTGGAACATTTCACTGGCGTGTTCAAAGAGATTTATTGCCGCGAAGAGGTCGGACACTCGCTTGCGCCGTTACTGAGCGATCATTACGAGTAAATCAGAAAAAAAATCTATTTCCAAAGTGCACCTGCAGATTTGCACTTGTTTTTTTTGTGTACAGTCTAACTCAGTAACATATCCAGCTAGCTGATTGGATGATCGTGATGCAAGCATTCTGTGCAAAACAAACTCCGCTTCCACAGCAATCCTTGCACAGAGTGCATGAATCACGCGACCACCAACCAATCAGCTCGTTGGATATGTTATTGAGTCAGACTGCACGAGAAAAAAAACCATTTCCAAAGTGCATCTGCAGATTTGATACTTTTGTTTTTGTTATTCAATACAGTCTGTCCGAAGCACGCATCAACGACGAGCTGCTTCAACTGTTGGACGAGCTGATGCGAAAGACCGAGTTCGAAGCGGATATCGACTTCGAGGACGCCGTTGTCGATCTGATCCACTACAAGCACGCGCCGCTTGCAGCGGTTGCGATGTCGCTATTGCGGCGATACCACAGTTCTGTGGAGGACTTGATAGCGATGGCTGAGAAGACGCAGGTGAAGATCGAAAATGTACAGCAAACTAGTTTTTTTTGTTTTTCCGGTGTTTCCAGAATTTCAAACTCGATGGCTGCCCTCCTCTGTTTGCCTAAGCCTATTAGGCACTTAATGACAGAGAAAACTCGATGGGCACCCCACTCGACGGCGTTTTGTACGCTTTTCTGGGTTAGCCCTGGGCTAACTAGACTAACCCATCCGCTAGAATCATCGTTCGTTCGCTTTTTTATCGATTTTTTTCAAAAAGCCACTTACAATTTATACAGCTGCTCTTGACGGAGCGATCGCAAGTCGTGTACGAATTGGTGAACAGCGGCTTTCGGCAAATCCGCCTGATGTTTGTCGACAAAGTCGCTGATGAACAAGAAGCCAAGGACATCAAGCAACTGATCGATAAAATGACAAAGCTAGACATTAGAAACACGAAATCGCTTTGTTGCGCTTTATTTTCAAGTTATTTTTCAATCATTTTCTTTTTTTTTCAGCTTATGCTACGTCGACCGCTCCTTCACCAACGAGCCCCACCCGATCAACCAGCAGATCCTGTTCAATAATGGTCGCTGTTTTTTGCTTGTTCTGCAACAAAAATATTTTTTTGTGATGATGTCACAGTTTTATAGCACATTTTACTTGGAAGTGACCCAAATTGATACAGGCGCTCTGAACGACATCTACAACACCATTGCAAATAGCAGCGGCAAGTCGGGCGTTCAAATAGACAAAGTCGATGTCAGCTCAGTTTGCATTTTGTTTCAATTTTCTTCCATTGCTTTCCCCACATTTCTTGATGAATTTCAATTTTATCACACAACAGCAAATGTACACTTTCAGTCCAACACCGTTGTGCGTCAGTCGTGCTATTCGCTGCTGCGGGCAATGGCTCGCGACAACGTGGTCGTCCAGCAATGGTTGTTCAATCGTATGCCTGAACTGTTCCAATTCTCGAATGACCGCGACGAGGCAGTCGAACTGTTCATTGAGGTTTGCTCATAAAAAACGAGTTGCAAATTCGCATTCCATTAACTTGTTCTTTTATGGTTCGCTGCTAAAACGAGTTGCAAATGTACCATATTGTATTGTTTTTGGGGGTCTCCGAACTACATGCCGTACATACAGTTTTATCGAAAGGTCTTCTGCTTTTTGCGAATAAATAAAATTGATGGATAAATGAAGGGGTCATATTACGTCATTTTGTACCAGTGCTTTCAATCATGTTTGACTGTTTCACTGATTGCGCGCAGCTGTTCAACAACAACCCCACGTTGTGTGCGTTGGTGCCAGCCAAAGTCATCAGTGACCTCACTGCCGAGATCGCACGGACACGCAACGCTCTTATGGTCGTGCTGTTGATTGCGTTCGTCATGCCCGGCGGCAAACCGCAGAAACGCAATCAGGAGCTCGTGGTGAAGGCACTGCTCCAGCACAAGCAATGGTGAGCATTCATGAACGCGTAACAGACCAATGATGCATTCATGAAACAGCATTTGATGACGCGTAGCTATGTGTCAAAGCATAGCTAAGCGGTCACTAAACAGGGCTTTATGAATGCCCCTTAAGAACAGTCGATTATTCTTGAAGAAGAAAATGTGAACGTTTCGCTTATGAGTCCATAATTATTACAACAGCCACGCAACTTTCAGCATTGAGTACATCACTGACATTAACAGCGACGAGCTCGTTGATATCATGGTGGCCGACAGCGAGACGGTGACGCCGAGCGGAAAGCGCGCAGCGAGCGACAGAGCAAGGCTGAAAGCTTCGTCCGCATCTCGCGTTCAGGACAAAAAATATATCGTCAGCATCGTGCAACTGCTGGCCTACTGCACACAGGTTTGGTGGGAAGTCGGTTTTTTTCATGCCACCCTCGTGGGCAACGGTGGTAGCGCGTTAGACTTTTGTGTCTGTGCGTTCGAGCCCCGCGCCGAGGGGTGTGTTTAGGCACTTAATGACAGAGAGAACTCGATGGGCACCCTACTCGACGGCGTTCTCTGTACGATTTTCTGGGTTAGCCACCAACTAGAAACATCGCCTGCTTCATTTTTCGTTTGGTATGCGGCGTCCTGGCACTAAATGGTAGAACAAACTCGATAAGCACCCTGCTCGACAACGCATTCTTTACGCTTTTCTAGGTTAGCTCCAACTAGTGTGTCCTGTTGTCATATGGGACTGAATCATTGTTCGTTCGTTATGCGGTGTCTGAAATACGAGCATGTCAGTTGTGATGCCATTCAGGGCGGCAGCAAGTCCATAGAGTCGTTCTGCCAATCAACGTTCAGTCTCCATCAACTGCTGCGCATTATCGAGCTGCCTTCGATCAGCGACGGTGTTCGCTCAGCGTTCCTCCAGTTGCTCGTCTCGACGTTCTTCATGTCCGACTTGGAAACGGCCATCTTTGAGCTGCAGGTGTGTGGGTGGACATTTGAAAAGATATTCCATGTACAGGGTGTTTCCGAACTAGTGGGTAGGTGTTTGACGCGCTTTTTCTCGAATTGTTGAACCTTATTAAATGAAATTTTTTAGACAGTTGTTCAGAAAAGTTCAACATAGATTTGTGCACCAAAAAAATTCGAAAATGGGCCAGATAATACCAGATCACGCGTACCGAACCAGAAAACAACCAGAGTCACGCCTGCCCATTTTTCAGTCCGTCGGTCGCGAACCGAAAGTCTGGGCGTTCATCGAGAACTTGTGTTTGACGATACGCCGCTGCACGGATCTCGTTCGCAAAAACCCGCAGCAAGCGCGCAAATCACTGAAAGACAGCAATGCCTGTAATAACTGTTTGACGGTGGACCGAGCAAATTCTGTCCGACAATTCGAGGTTTTTGGGATTTTCTTGGTTCTGAACAATCTAAGCGTCTTTCAAAACAACCCAAGAACACCGAAACCACCGAACTGCAAACACCACAGGACACCCTGCACTACATCTTCAACGGTGTGCTGCCGTTTCTGAGCGTGTTTTATTCGGAGTTTTATCTGAACTACGACGACCCTGAACGGGCGAGCACCGCGGCTAGCACGGCTGATTTCAATAACGAAACGAGCCGAGCTGAAAAGGTGAGCGCTTTGATTTGGAGGCAAAGTGGTGAGACTGAAACGGATGCTGTTTTGCTTGCTGTTTGACAGACAAGCTTTTGATAAGCTTTATTAACACATTTTGACGCTTCATCTTGAGCTTTTAGCAGTTAAACGCTTCAATGGCCGAACAAGTTGTGTCGTCCCGTCTCATCCGCAACGTGCTGCTTCCATTCGCCTCTGTCGTACGACCGTGCTTGTCGCATTCGCAGCACTTTACTCTGCTTTCGAATACAATCGATCGAATTATCGACCGAACAGGTTATATTACCGACTGTTTATCAAAATTTATCGTTTATTGAGTTTTTTTAATTTTAACGATCTTTTCAGGGCTAATCGAAAACATCCCGGAGACGATCTATAGCGCCTCGGAAATCGTCGAAAATGACGCAGCGCTGTCCTCTGCGTATCTGGCGTGCTACGCGGAAGAGCTACGCTTGAACGCCCGATGGAAAGTGTTCGTCAGCCGTGTGAAATCGCTCTATTCCGGTCCAAACACCATTCGACATAAGATCGGATTTGACAGCGATGAGGTGACAGTAGTATGCAAATTTGATGATATCATGTGAATTTGTTGGAAATTTAGCAAAAGTTCGTTTAAACCGGTCAGTTCGAATGCGATACTTTGAGAATTACAGTAGGGGAACAAAGTGTCGGGTTTCGTTGAAATCAAACACGCCTCGTGTGTGGCTAAAACAATTTTTCTTGCAACTCCGATCCCGTTCTTTCGTCTTTCTCGAGCTCTGTATTCTGTGGAAAAGTGACATGCTGTAACTCCAGGAATATTACGACCAAGCTGATCCAGCAGCGCTCTCGTTGAGTCGGGAATTTCAACATTTGGTCGGATCGTTCATCAACGATAATGAGGACGAACCACAGCAGAAGTCAGTTTGATTCTCTTTTCACGCTAAAAAATATCCGTACTCTTGTCCGAGTGTTGTGTCCCGCGCTGTGTCCTGTCCCGGCGTGTGTCCCGGAAATGGAAATTACTCGGTTGGTTAATGAAAAAATCACCGGTTAGTTAACGCAGCACGAAGTTGTTGTTGTTGCTGTTGGGATTTTTAGGCGATGTTTTTCAGCCAGGGCTAACCCAGAGAAGCGTACGCATTGAGAACGCATAGAGTTTCCCGGGACAGAACACGACACGGGACGTGGACACGGCGGGACATGACACCGGACACTTTTTTAGCGTTTTTGGGTGCGTTTTTTTAATAAAATCACGCTTACATATTTTTAGATACTCAAAAATGGCCTGTGTAATCAAAGTGTTGTCCAGTCGGATTGATCGGGGAGCTTTCGCAGAAGATTTCAATTTCGACCCAGAGGCACAGCGGCTGACCGCTCTGCAGATCCTGCGAGCCGCTGTGCACAACGAAATTGTGAAGGTTTGGTGGTTTTTTATCTTTGTTGTTCTAAATTCCTTCTAACTAACTAAGCCTAAGCCTAAGACTAAAACTATGCCTAAGTCTAAGCCTAAACTTAAGCCTAGGCCTAGGCCTAGGCCTTAACCCAAGGCAAGCCCAAGCCCAAGCCCAAGCCTAAGCCTAAGCCTAAGCCTAAGCCTAAGCCTAAGCCTAAGCCTAAGTCTAAGCCTAAGCCTAAGCCTAAGTCTAAGTCTAAGCCTAAGTCTAAGCCTAAGCCTAAGCCTAAACCTAATTTGTTCTCAAATTTCTTGACACCATTGTGAACGTCACTGTTGGCTCTTGCGTCCTGTTCAGGTTCCGACCGGCTGTGCGCCCTCGTCCAGTGAATTTCTCGAGCGAATGGCCGCCGTGGAGAACGTCCAAAATGTGTTGGTCGACATGAGCGTGTTTGATGCGCTGATCACGCTAATCGGAGTAGAGTCCAATGGTTCGATCGACATTCACATTTTTCTTGCACAACACGCTGAAAAAATGTCCGAACTCGTGAGTCCGGCGGAGTGTCCTGCGTCGTGTCCTGTCCCGCGAGATGTCCCAAAAGTAAGAATTTATTTCAAATTATTTTCCGGGGCACGTGGGACACAGCTCGGGACACGATTTCGGACATTTTTTTGCAGCGTGAGTGCACGACTTTTCAATTATCCTCACAAGCGATCATACACGGTTGTGACTTCACACAGTTTCAGCAAACAGTTTCTCCACCAGCATTAACGTGGGACAGCGCTGGTTTTTTTGGTTTTTTGTTTTTTTTGTGTTTTTTCTTCAGTTGTCACCAACGAAGCGCTGTCGTTGACATCGATGTTGCTGTTCGGCGGCAATCGCCACGTTCAGAACAACCTGATGGACAACTTCATCTCGCAGCGCGAAGAGCCGTTCTTCGACGCGATCAAAATCCAGATGAACGAGCGGAGGGACGCGCTGCGGGAATCGGTGTTGTTCACGATAAAACGAAAGGTGTCTCCGTGTGTGCGAATGGGTTTCGGTGGAAAAACTGTCAGCCATGATGTGACTGTGCGTATTTTTCCAGAAACTCTTGCATTTGCATTTTCCAGGTTCGAAAGGCAAACACCACGGCTGCAGTGAGAGCTGCTGATGGGGTTGATGTGGCACTACAGTATGACAAAGTCGGCTTGACCGACGGCGTTGGCGTGGCGCGGCAACAGCGTCAGCCAATCGACACTAAAAGTGCATTCGGACAACTCAAGGAAGCGATTGCGAAATTGTTTTTCAATGGTTTGTGCTTTGCTTCCACTCTTAACGCAACTGAGTTCGCAGAACCATAATGAGGTGATACGTTTTTTTTCGCAAAAACGCTGCATTCCTTTGCAGCGCAAAAAACGAATAACGACAACGAAAAGCGGAATGACATTGAGCTCGATCCAGTGCTGTTGTTACGACAAAATGTGAAAGTGCGTTGAATTTTGTCATTCTGGCGATTTTTATGATCTGAAAAACAATAAATTTACCACATGAGTCTGTGTTTCAGTGTGAGATCGCCACAATGGACCTGTTCGAAGCCGGAGCCGATCTGCGCGACCGTGAAGATGAACAATGCAACTCTCACATGCGTCACCTGAAGCTGATTTTGGAGGTAGATTGTTTTCGTACATACACTAAACACAAAACCAATGGAACAAATGAACAAAAGCAGCACAAAAAAACCGTGCTCAGCTGATGGCGAGAATGTGCGACGGTCAAAACGAGGTCATGCAAAGCTACCTGCGCGATCAGTGGGACAACTTCAAAAAGGTCGACTTGGTCGGCGAGACGTGCGATTTGTTTCAATGGTTGACCGCGGCGGAGATCAACAAAAACACCATACAACTGGTGACGCAGACGATCGACACGATCAACGAGCAGATTCAGGGCAATGAACAAAATCAGGTTCAATGTTTTTTTTGTTACTGGGCTGACTGTGCAGTTCTTCAAATGTAGGACAGCGACTTTCTCAAAATGCCGTTTCTATTCTTTAGTCTACAGTCCATCTGGAAAATACATGCAACATGACGTGAAGACCAACGCAACCAATCAGCGCTAAGAATTTGCAATGAGCCAACCAATCAGCTAGTTGCATATATTAGCGAGATAGACTTTACGAACCTGATTGTGTCCTATGGCAGATCACCACGTTCGACCACAAGCTTCCCGATCACATTTGCGCGATTCTGCGGCTGAACTCGTTTCCGGGCTGCTCGCTGACGCAAGTATTCCAACTGAAGCAAGCGATCGCGGTCTTGCTGCGCACGATGACCGAGGAGAACACGGAGAGCGGACACACGAGGTCGATCATGGACGCGTGTAGTAAACAGGACTTTGCGAATCAAATGATCGAGGTTGGTGATGTGTGTGGTAGTGTGTAAACAGGAAAGTTTCCTAATATGGTGTTGGTGGTGTTGTTGTTGTTAGTGTTGTGATTTTTAGGCAATGTTTTTAGCCAGGGCTAACCCAGAGAAGCGCGCAGAACGCCATTTGAGTTGGGCGTCCATCGAGTTTTCTCCGTCCTTAAGTGCCTATACACCCCTCAGCGGGGCTCGATCCCCCGAGCGCACAGACTGTAGTCTAACGCACTACCACCAGGCTACGACGGTGAGTGATGTGTGGTAGTGTGAAAACATCAAAGTTGCCTGATATGGTGAAGCAACGGGCGACCCCACTGCCATTAGGGATGTTGCTTGACAATTCACTGTGCGTGACAGTGTGGTTTCACATGTTGTGTCAACGTAGCAAACTGCAGACCATCTGCCACCTGGCCTGACAGGGCACTCACATGTTGAGCTCTCATAACAGCCACAATAGACCTTACAATAGACAAGGTTAAAACGTCTTTTCTTTAGTTTAGTCACAAGAAACACAAAGTGTTATTGGGTCTCAATTGGAGACAACCTACAGGCGAGACCTGCTCACAGATCCTGACCAGTGCCAACTACGGAGCCTGGCGGGTGAGTTGTCGCCTGCAGTCGTTTTAACGCCTTGTACGCCCAAACGCCTTAATTGTGGGCACCAGGCAGTAAAAACCACACAAGACAGATACTTTTGTATGTTTATTGTCAATGCAATCATGCGGATGCGCGAGCGAGCGCCAGCGAGCGGACAGCGCATCACGCATTATATGGCTGAATATTCCCTCGCGCGCTTTTTTCAAATTTGCTCGCTGCGTCCAGCGAGCATAGTATAAGCCACAAACTTGGTTCTGTGCACACGAAACGAACACCCAAAGTTGTGCTTGGAGCCGCGAAAAAATTTTTATCCGACTATTTTTCATACGCTGTAGACACGAAAAACCTATTCTGAAATTTATGTTACTTATTTTCCTTGGTATTTTTTTT
>JASANC010003007.1:0-65836 GCA_030248135.1 Theristus sp. LFF4_11
AGTTTACGATTTTGCTATTTTCACCCGTTCACCCTAACCTAAGTCAAGCCTTTTTGTATGTGAAGTAAGATTGAATAAAAAAATATAAAAATTAACGTTTTTTTTCATTAAAAACAATCCGTTTTAAAAAGCTAATGCTTCTTTTACCCGGTTACTTTAACATAAGCCAAGCCTTTTTTCTAAAATGAAAATGAATAGAAGAAACAAAAAAAGTGACGTTTATAATTTCGTTTTGCAGTCATTGCTTCTTTTTACCCGTTTACCCCAACATGACCCTAACATTTTGCAAAGTGAAAATGAATGGTAAATACCATTTCGACCCAATTAAAAAACTAACTTTTTCAAAGACGGTTTTGTTACATCTTTCGCAGTCGCTCTTCAAGTTTTGAGCAGCAACAATTGCCAGTTGCCCATCGTGCGTTACGTTGAAATTATCGCTCATAACCATGGAGTATCAATTTGAAAATGAAACATGGAGTATCAATTTCAATGAAATTTATGTACTTGTTTTGAATCCAAAGTGCAACTTGCAATGCCGATGTCGATGCGCGTTTTGCAACCCGATGTTTAAAAACAAAAAAGTTCAAACTTTTTTCACAGACGGTTTTGTTACATCTTTCCCAGTCGATCATCAAGTTTTGATCAGCCACGCTTCCATTTGCCTATGCTGCGCTAAACTGTCGCTGTTGACCAAAGAGCATCATGATGACTCCAGCTATGAAGAGCGACGTTTTGAGAAAACAATCTCAACTGGCATTAATAAAAAAATAGGTTAAGGAAATTGAGATGGGAGTTTTATTAAGTAGCAAAAATGGGCGGGAAATTGAGATGGGAGTTTTATTAAGTAGCAAAAATGGGCGCCAATTCAAATTGGAAAAAAGTGCCACGCACAGACAGACACTTTGTAAATTTAATAATATAGATTTAGTTTTCAACATTTTTTTGACTGCAAATATAAAATGTTTAGACGCATATGTTTCGGGTCTATCACATTAGAAAAAAAGGTCTTCAAACGGCGTCAGGCTTAGAAACGGCAGTGGATTTTTGGCAAGGTCAAAATTTAACTGTATTGGCTAGCCAATGGCGTTTTATATACCCGTACCCCAAGCTTCTCACAATTTCAGCGTGTTTTCTGCTCCGCAAAAGGCGTCAGCGGCAGCGGAAGCACAAAAAGAAGCAAAGTTCATCTACAGAAAGCGATTACACATCAGCGACAACATCAGAGCTAAATTCGAGGGCAACAACAAGCACTGAGCAGACACTCACACGAACATCGTCATTATTCACTGAGACCGAGACGAAACGACGAACGCAATCACAAGATGAAAAAAACGTAGTCAGGGGAGGAGCCGCGCGAATTCCACCGAGGAAAGCTACCAATCCCCAAAATGATGTTCGAAAACCCGCAACGGTCCTAAGGGCACCACCACAAAAAAGCGTTCCGTTTATCTCATCATTGTGATCAAAGGCACTGGCAAAAAATGTGGCGTTCCACTGTGTTCACGCCGTACACTGGCAACTTTTCTTCAATTACAAAACACCAGATTGTTTGATTTGGTACACAGGCGCTTCTCAAGGGCACTAAAGCTGAAACATTGTCAATCGCGCAGACAAAAATTACAATTGCAAACTAATTGTTTTGAACAACAGCTGGAGTTTGAAAACGCCAGATTTTTTACAGTGTGTTTTAACAAACAAAAAAACCTGCTTTCTTGTTTTGTTACTAATCTAAAATTAACCACTAAACAAACTAATCAATGGATGATTCTCGTTTTATCATTGTTTAAAATCACTACTATTTTAAAATTCAGAAAATCAATGTGATTTGAAGTTACGTGTACTAATGTAAAACTTGACCACTAAGCAAACTGATAAACGGATGCAAGTCATAAGAATGTTTTTGTTGTTCGAATAAAATGTAAAAAAAACAAGCGTATAGGGGTGGTGATGATAAAAAATGTTCTGCCTGCATGTGTGGCCTGATTGGTGCTAATAAATTTGTACAGTTCATTTTTTGAAGTGGTGGCATCTATCTATAATCTATTATACTAAAGAAAGAACCGGGGTTGGTTGGAAGGCCGGGCCCGTCCGGCTCCGTGGTTGGGCTTTTAAAATTACAAGCTTGGGCCAATTTTTGTTATTAAACTCATCATCAGCTGAATACTCATCCCCCATTTTCAATTGCCACCGCAACGCCAAACCCGTCATTCCACATGACGTTAGTCATCATGATGCCTTTTGCTCAAGAGCGACAACAAACAAGCGAGACAATCGTAATAATTGCAAGGACTCCATTGTAGACGATGGAGTGTTTTTCACAAAAAACGAGTTTTTTTGTTGCACTCGATCAAAAAGAACTGGCTTAGGTTAGGGTAAGCGGGGAAAAGAAGTAAACATTCGAAACAAAAGCGGGAGCTTTGCTACGGGTACTCAGTAAAATGTAGAAAATCGTTGCTTTTTTCATTTGTTTTTTTATCACAGAAAATGCGTCACTTACGATAGAAAAGCTACATAGGAAGACAAAAACGACCGTTTTACACAATGGACACTCAGAAACGTGTTGCTTTTTGTTGAACTCGATCAAAAAGAACTGGCTTTGGTTAGGGTAAGCGGGGAAAAAAGTAAACATTTGAAACAAAAGCGGGAGCTTTGCTACGGGTATTCAGTAAAATGTTGCTGTTTTGTCATTTCCATTCTATCAAAAATCCTTGGCTAAGGTTAGGGTTAAAGGTAAGAGTAGTAAACATACCACACAAAAGTGGCCGTTTTGCAGCGAATATTTAAAAAAGTTTTGCATTTTTTGTCATTTAAACTTTAAAAGGCTTGGCTTAGGTTAGAGTAAGCGGGAAAAAGAAGCAACTTATCAAAACGAAAGTTGGCGTTTTGCAACAATTGTTCAGAAGTGTTGCCTTTTTGACATTTACACTCTAAAAGGCTTGGCTTAGGTAAGGGTAAGCGGGTAAAAAACCATTACCAAGTCAAAAGCGGGCGTTTTCCAATGGGTATTTAGAAAAGCGTTGCCTATTCAGAAATGACAGCTGACTGAAGCAGATTGTTTTTCTTAAACCTGTAATTTAAACTGAAACAAAAACTTAAACCGGTATCAGTTAATTGTTGCTAATCAAACGACATTGTTTTTCAAAATTTTTTGAACAGGAATGGCGATTGAACAACATGTGACGACATTGAAAAGCTAACCAAACAAGATTTATTTTTGAAACTTTGAGCGTGAATGGCTGTTAATTGTTGCTCATCAAAGGAGATTGTTTTTTTTTGATACTTTAAACGGGAAGGACAGTGGAATGCAACTGATTAGCGAAGAATGAAAGGACAAATAAGCGACATTGAAAAGCTAATATTTTGATATTTTAATAGGGAATGGCAGTTGTTTGTTGCTGATTAAAAAAGATTGTTTTTTTATATTTTGAATGGCAGTGCAGTTATGATTGTTAGATATCTGTTATTTCTTATGTGTCGCTTTGATTGATGCTGAAACAGCGAAAACCAAACCACACAGTAATCAGTGTTATGGTGAGTAAATCAGGTTACGATTGAATCGACAGCAATAAAATCAGCAAAAGCATGTTGCTTCACAAAAAACACGGCTTAAACAACAAAAAATGCTGTGATTTTCAAAAAAGTAGAAGCATCGACGGATACGTTTGCTTTAAAAGTGAGCGATCATTTCTATGGTAAATCAACAACAGTCGGTTAAAGCAGCTCAAAATAAAATGCAATGCATTTTGAGTCCGCGTCGTGGGCAAGGTCAAAAGGGAAAACCAACTCAAAAATAATAGTTGTATTTAATAGCTGACCGTGCCGTAGGCACGGGTCAATTTGCTAGTTGAATAACAATAACATTGTGAGAAAATTATCAAGTCAAAAGCAAGCACCAGCAAGTAACTCTATAACATATCCAACTAGCTGAGTGGTTGGTGGTCACGTGATGCACGGATTTTATGTAAAACTAAACTCTGCCTCCACAGCAACTGCATGATGAACCAATCACCAAGTTGGATATGTTATAGAGTTAGACACTCACTAGCAAATTGACCCGTGCCTACGGCACGGTTAGCTGATAAATACAACTATTATTTTTGAGTTGGTTTTCCCTTTTGACCTTGCCCACGACGCGGACTCAAAATGCATTGCATTTTGATTTTGAGCTGCTTTAACCGACTGTTGTTGATTTACCAATGAAATGATCGCTCACTTTTAAAGCAATCGTATCCGTCGATGCTTCTACTTTTTTGAAAATCACAGCATTTTTTGTTGTTTAAGCCGTGTTTTTTGTCAAGCAACATGCTTTTGCTGATTTTATTGCTGTCGATTCAATCGTAACCTGATTTACTCACCATAACACTGATTACTGTGTGGTTTGGTTTTCGCTGTTTCAGCATCAATCAAAGCGACACATAAGAAATAACAAATCTCTAACAATCATAACTGCACTGTCATTCAAAATATGAAAAACAATCTTTTTTTTAATCAGCAACAAACACTGCCATTCCCTATTAAAGTATCAAAATCAATTCTCGCAGTTTTTCAATGTCGCTTATTTGTCCGTTCATTCTTTGCTAATCAGTTGCAGCTCTTTGATCTCCTTTGATCAGCAACAATTAACAGCCATTCCAGCTCAAAGTTTCAAAAATAAATCTTGTTTGGTTAGCTTTTCAATGTCGTCACATGTTGTTCAATCGCCATTCCTGTTCAAAAAACAATGTCGTTTGATTAGCAACAATTAACTGATACCGGTTTAAGTTTTTGTTTCAGTTTAAGATACAGGTTTAAGAAAAGCAATCTGCTTCAGTCAGCTGTCATTTCTGAATAGGCAACACTTTTCTAAATACCCATTGGAAAGCGCCCGCTTTTGACTTGGTAATGGTTTTTTACCCGCTTATCCTAACCTAAGCCAGGCCTTTTAGAGTGTAAATGTCAAAAAGGCAACACTTCTGAACAATTGTTGCAAAAAGCCAATTTTCGTCTTGATAAGTTGCTTCTTTTTCCCGCTTACTGTAACTTAAGCTAAGCCTTTTAAAGTTTAAATAACAAAAAATGCAAAACTTTTCTGAATATTCGCTGCAAAACGGCCACTTTTGTGGTATGTTTACTACTCTTACCTTTAACCCTTACCTTAGCCAAGGATTTTTGATAGAATGGAAATGACAAAACAGCAACATTTCACTGAATACCCGTAGCAAAGCTCACCTAAGCCAAGCCTTTTAAAATTTAAATGACGAAAAATGCAAAAGTTTTCTGAATATTCGCTGCAAAACGGCCACTTTTGTGTGGTATGTTTACTACTCTTACCGTTAACCCCAACTTTAGCCAAGGATTTTTGATAGAATGGAAATGACAAAACAGCAACATTTTAGTGAATACCCGTAGCAAAGCTCCTGCTTTTGTTTCAAATGTTTACTTCTTTTCCCCGCTTACCTTAACCTAAGCCAGTTCTTTTTGATCGAGTGCAACAAAAAGCAACACGTTTCTGAGTACCCATTGTGAAAAACGGTCGCTTTTGTTTTGTTATGTAGCTTTTCTATCCTAAGTGACGCATTTTCTATAATAAAAAAATGATGGAGAAAGCAACGATTTTCTACATTTTACTGAATACCGTAGCAAAGCTCCCGCTTTTGTTTCGATTGTTTACTTCTTTTCCCCGCTTACCCTAACCTAAGCCAGTTCTTTTTGATCAAATGCAAAAAAGCAACACGTTTCTGAGTACTCATTGTGTAAAACGGTCGCTTTTGTTTTGTTATGTAGCTTTTCTATCTTAAGTGACGCATTTTCTATGATAAAAAAAACAAATGAAGGAAAAAGCAACGATTTTCTAAATACTCGTTGTAAACACCGACTTTATAAAAAATCTACCTTGTGAAAAGAGCGATTAACTTGCAAGCGATTGTTTTAAAAACTCGTTTTTTGTGAAAAAAACTCCATCGCCTACAATGGAGTCCTTGCAATTCTTGTTTTCTGAATATTCGCTGCAAAACGGCGCGAGTTACATCGGCAAACAGAAATTGAAAAACGACATTGGTCACATCTGCTACTATAAGACGAACGACAAAGACACTTGGACAGAGTCGCTGAAGCTGTGCGAGAAACTGAAACATGAGCCCGCCGAAGAAATCGGTCACTTGTCCTGGCTTGACGACGTCGAAACGCAGCGACTGCTTTTCATTGCACTGCGCAATTTGAAAATTGTATGTGTTTTGTAAGAGGTTTTGTCACCCTCGTTACAGCGGTTAGCGCGGTTACCCAGGTGGTAGCGCGTCTAGACCATTGTCTATTTGCGTTCGGGGATGGAGCTCCGTCGAGGAGTGTATGTGTATTGGCACTTCATCACAGAGAAAACTCGATGGGCACCCTACTCGACGGCGTTCTGTACGCTTTTCTGGGCTTGCCCTGGCTAAAAACATTGCCTGAAATCCCCAACAACAACAACAACAACAACAACAACAACAACAACAACAGCCACAAGGGCGTGCGTTCATTTGCGTCCCGTTAATTCCGGCCCACGCATTTCCGGCCCAACATTTCCGGCCCACTCATTTCCGGCTCACTCATTTCCGGCCCACCCATTACCGGCCCCGTTCATTTGCGTCCCACGCATTTCCGGCCCACTCATTTCCGGCCCACCCATTACCGGCCCAGCCCAATAATTCGCTTCCAGTGACTTCAACTACCACCCACTGCTATATTTCATTAGGAAACTCACATTGATCAGGCGGTTACACTTTGAACTTGGGTTCGATTTTTTATTTTTTTTTCAATTTTTTTATTTTTCGATCGGATTTTTTTGTGATGCATCATTACTAAGAGATGTGCATGCCCCTGCACGATAACACAAAAAAGAAAAAATGTAAAAACTAAATTGATCATTTTCACCTTATCACAAAGGCTTGGCTTAGGATTAGGATTAGGTTTAGGATTAGGAATGATTAGGATCAGGAAACACGACCTGGTTGTGGATCAACTGATCCACATGTCCAAATTTGGTTAGAGGTGCAATTTTCATAAAAGTTTTTGCTAATTTTAAGGATTCAAATGATTGAATTTGGCTCTGTGTTCAATGCAAAATTCGAACTCAGCGCGTCAGCGCGGTTCGAAAGATCTTATTTTTGTCGACCCATGTCGTGTTGTTATTAAAATTGAAAGTGCAAAATAAATCGGAACAAAGCAATAAATAAAAAACACATCAATCAACCGATTTATCGAAGAAATTCAAACTGAAACATTTTTTCCAATGTCATGAACAAATCGGAACGAAATGAAAACTAAAACCGAAATAAAAAATTTAAATATTTTTGTTAAAAGCATGTCGGTGATCAGGGAGTACAGTTTAGAGTGCGGTTTCAGTTCATTTTTGTTGTCCGTGGCGAAATACAGCGAAGGAAGAACTGATTATTGGACTGGGCCGGTAATGGGCGGGCCGGAAATGAGTGGGCCGGAAATGAGTGGGCCGGAAATGAGTGGGCCGGAAATGTCGGGCCTGTAATGGGTGGGACGGTAATGGTGGGCCGGTAATGGGTGGGCCGGAGATGTCGGGACGCTAATGTGTGGGCCGGAAATGCGTGGGCCGGAGTTGACCCCGCACCCAACTAGGCATGAAAAAATTACGAACTGGACCTGTTGGGCAAAAGCAGTACTTGCGGTAATACGAAAACATTTGATTCACTCCTAAATCTGTTCTTGTACTCTTTTTAAAAACACCCTAAAAAATATCGGCGGATTTGTTGCACAGCATTATCCTTTCGCTTGGTTTCGAGACTCAATGCGTTCGCGCACGCAGGGACAGTAAAACGTTTGCGGAACATTTTTAAATTTGCGGCTTTTTCCGCATTAAGGATTCGTTTTTCTTTTGATTTATTAAATTTAAATAAATTTAAAAAGGTGGACAACAAGGTATGATCGATATTGTATTGTTTGGTTCATTTTCTTGTCAATTACTAAGTCTATACTCAAGTTTTATGACACAAGTGGTTCAAGAGGGGCACATCACTGATGAGGCCACCCCTCTTCTGCATATGATGTTGGCCAGGCTGAAATGCAGAGAACCATCATGCAAATTGGTTGATTAGTTGTGCAACTTTTTCCGGAGCGTGAAACTTGTATACGTACAAACTTTTCGAAACGATAATGTGGCCCACAAATTCCGACAGCGGAAGTGGTAATCGTGATTTAAAAAAAACCGTTAGTGTGTGTGTGTGTCTGTGAGTGTCTGTGTGTGTGTTTATGTGTGTCTGTGTCTGTCTGTGTCTGTCTGTGTCTGTGTGTGTCTGTCTGTGTCTGTGTGTGTTTATGTGTGTCTGTGTGTGTCTGTGTGTGTCTGTGTGTGTTTATGTGTGTCTGTGTGTGTCTGTGTGTGTCTGTGTGTGTTTATGTGTGTCCGTGTGTGTCTGTGTGTGTCTGTGTGTGTCTGTGTGTGTCTGTGTGTGTCTGTGTGTGTCTGTGTGTGTCTGTGTGTGTCTGTGTGTGTCTGTGTGTGTCTGTGTGTGTTTATGTGTGTCTGTGTGTGTCTGTGTGTGTCTGTGTGTGTCTGTGTGCGTCTGTGTGTGTCTGTGTGTGTCTGTGTGTGTCTGTGTGTGTCTGTGTGTGTCTGTGTGCGTCTGTGTGTGTCTGTGTGTGTCTGTGTGTGTCTGTGTGTGTCTGTCTGTGTCTGTGTGTCTTTATGTGTGTCTGTGTGTGTCTGTGTGTGTCTGTCTGTGTCTGTGTGTGTTTATGTGTGTCTGTGTGTGTCTGTGTGTGTCTGTGTGTGTTTCTGTGTGTCTGTGTGTGTCTGTGTGTTTATGTGTGTCTGTGTGTGTCTGTGTGTGTCTGTGTGTGTCTGTGTGTGTCTGTGTGTCTTTATGTGTCTGTGTGTGTCTGTGTGTGTGTCTGTGTGTGTGTCTGTGTGTGTCTGTGTGTGTCTGTGTGTGTCTGTGTGTGTCTGTGTGCGTCTGTGTGTGTCTGTGTGTGTCTGTGTGTGTTGTGTGTGTCTGTGTGTGTCTGTGTGTTTGTCTACAATTTTAACATCGCTGTCATTGTCGTTCATATCTTTTCCAGGTCGATTGGTGGGTTGGACTGAAACGATCGAAGATCGGTGGTAAAGTTCAGTGGTTGCGTCACTCTAGTGACAATGAAACGATAAGCGAAGAAGCGCATGTTGAAAACAATGGAGGCGCTACGTTTTGTGGACTGTGGAGTTCGAGGAAAACTGACGGAGATGGCAATTTCAATCAGTTCACCATGACTGGCTGCGACGGGAACAAGCACGGATTATGTGCGTTGCGTATGTCATTCGTATTGAACGCGACAACAACAACGACTAGAGAACAAATATCAGCAGAAACAACAACAGTGCAATTCCCGCACATCGAGAGAGAAATAGAACGTGTGAGTGGAAGAGTTTAAAAATGTCTGTATTGGTATCATGTTTTTTCTGCATCAATGGTTGCAACTTTTGATGCTATTTCTGGAAACTGTTGTTGCAACTTTTGGCTGGACAAAAATTTTTAATTTCAAGCAACAAAACTTTTCTGTTGCTAATTACTGAGATGCTTGAAACGATCCGAAAGCCAAAGACAAGCTGAAAGATTCCTGATCGGTGGGTGGTCCGATTTGCAAACAAAAGAAACTCGAAGTTGTTTTCGTGCCAACTTCATGTTTTGCAGTGGTTCGAAAAAGACAGTTTCCAAAAAAAAATCCCGTGTATGATCTTTTATTTTGGTCCCGCAACTCAATGCGCGCATAGATAGGCAAACAGTTTCATGGGTGAGGCGGGAATTCAAAATTGGCAAAGTGATCCGAGTCCCCTACACAGGGCCGAGTCACTTAGGGGACTTTTAACACAGGGAAAAGAACGATCCAAATGTACTACACTATGTACATATTTCATACATAGCAGGAAGCTCCCATATTTGTTTAGGTATGTACATAGTTTAACCATAGCATCTTAATTATGCATACATAACTAACAACAGACATAATTAGATACATACCTGTTTGTCTTGCTCCCTTAAGAGAGCGTGTATCTGCATGCGTGTGAGGGGTTTCCATAATTGCAAACATATTTATTGCATACTTAGTCATAATTGTCTGACTGCGCCATAATCGCATATATGTGATACATACCCTATACCTCGATGGCTCAGTTATGTTACGCCACTATGGTACATACCATATACGTCGATGAGCCAATTATGTGTGCCACTATGGTACATTTGGGGTACATTTGGAGTACATACGTGTGTACATTTGGCGTACATTTGGATAGTTCTTTTCCCTGTGTAATTGCCACATAAAACTGAAACTGGTTTTCTTTCCATGTCTGCATGCGCCTTCAGTCGCAGAACTTAAAAAGTTGATATTAACAACAGCCGTAACATTTTCCCGAGCCCCAGTGAATACTAATGTGCGCTGTCTAATTCTTCAGACAACCAGCGTGCGATCGATGATAACAGCAGACGCCAATGAAAGCGTCATTCTCACGGTTGCTGACGCTGACACCGACGAGCATGCCATACCGACGGCGTTGTTCGTGGTCATTGGTGTCGGTGGTGCCGTGCTGTTCGTGATGATCGTAATTGTCATTGTGGCAGGTCATTGGGTCATGGGGTGTTTCAGACAATCGACCAACTCAAATATGGTTTCAGTCAAATGCCATTGACCGTTCTCAGAGTCGAGATGAGAGTCCTAAAAATAAAAAAAAACAATATGGTGAAGAAAACCGCTTGGAATGTAATGAGTGGAATATGAAAACTCTCCACCACACCAAGAAACACTACAGAAACGCGGCCCATTCCAACAAAATGTGAAATAAATAACGAACTTTTCACAACTTTCAGCGTGTCGCTTAGCTCGAAAAACCCGCAAAACTCGACCATCGGCCTTCAAGAGATCGCCTAAATTGCGATCAGGGATCACCGATTGCACGCAAACTCAAACAAACGGCGGTTCACGAGAGAAGCGTTCGTCACAGGCGGACTCGAATTCGACCGGGAACCGATTCGTCAGTGAAACGACAATCCATCAGACGAAGTCGTCGCTCGAGACTGCCGACTCGTCAACGCCGTCGGCGCCGCCGTCGAGGAGCCAAACGACGCTAGCGAGCGAGCACAGTTCGCACACGACCGTCGTGACAACGAGCGACGATCGGCGGAGTAGTCTCGCGTCGACTGGCGGCACCGCAGGCTACGAGGTGCTGCCCCACGATAACGCCGGAGATTGATTCCAGTTGGCAAAGCACTATGTATCTTGGGTCATATATTCATTGGTGTTGTTCCTAATTAAGAATTAGGATGCTTTGTGTGGTGTAAAATGATAAATAATAAAAGGATTCACTGGTGTGGTACCCATCGTTTATACGCGCCATTCATGGCGTGTGCGTGCTTTTGGCGTGCTTCACGTTTTAGAGCACGCGCGCGTGCATGAATGGTCCCTTAAGGCGCGTTTAGCAATTAGATTTTCGTGCGTACGCACGGAGACAGAACTTAAAAAATGGCTACGCGAATTAGAATTTCGCACGCATGACTGTCGTTCGCACGTAACGACTGTTTTGCGCGCATGATTTAGAACGTTGTCCGTGCGCACGCAAAAAAACTTGTGCCCACGCGAATTAGAATTTCGTGCGTGTGACTTACGTGTATCTGACACGACTGTTTTGCGCACGGGATTTAGAACGACTGTTTGTCCGTGCGTAAAAAGACAAATGCGCACGCGAATTAGAATTTCTTGCGCACGACTGTCCGACGACTTTTTGCTGCTGGCAGCAAAAAGTCGTTCGACGGATGTGCGGAAAAGTTCATATTTTCCAGTGTCTGTTAATTTTAAGTTGAAAATCAAGGTATATTAGATGTTGGGGCAACGGGAAAAAATGCTCAGTTTTATTTGGCGGGTCTACTTGCCTGTTTTGAAAAGAAAGAAAACTGAAATCTACTGGAAACTGTTGTTTTTCGTTGTTTGTTTGTTTGTTCGTTTGTTTGTTTGTTTGTTTGTTTGTTTGTTTGTTTGTTTGTTTGTTTGTTTGTTTGTTTGTTTGTTTGCTTGCTTGCTTGTTTGCTTGCTTGCTTGCTGGTTTCGGAGAAGGGGGCTGCTGGCTCCAAAAAAGCAAAACAGCTTCGATCAGCTTCTCTGTCACCTGCGCTTCGTCGAGCGAACTGATCGGCGTCGGCGGAGATTTTGGGTCAGCATTTTCCATTTTTGAAAGATCCAAATCAAAATTTGTTCAAATTCAGTTTGTATATACCAAACTGAAAAAATTTAGATTTTTACATGCGCTTCTTGAGAACACATGTGATAAAAATGCGACGACAAACTGAATGCAAAATGGGGAAGAGGGTAGGGGAAGGGGAGGGAATGCAAGGGAGATGACCACTAAAAAATAAAATTTGTCAATTCCCGTTTTCAAATTTGCTAGGGCAGACATTTGCATTTTTGTCCGCAACAGAACGGACTATTTTTGGTCACGGCATTTAGAACGACAGTCGTATGACGGATGCTACACGTTTTCTAATTCCCGTACGCAAGCTTGTCCGTCCGCACGTTCGGACATACCACACAACTTTTTGCCCACGCGAATTAGTTTTCCGTATGTATGCACGACACTTCAGTCGTTCTAAATGCGGTGCGCAGTTTTCAGTTTTGTCGTGTGGCGTAAACGAAACGACTGTTTTGCGCCCCGCATTTAGAACGACGTGCGTTCCGTGCGTACGTAAGAAAAACTAATTGCTAAACGCGCCTTTATGACGCCATATGAATGAAGGCTTAGCTGTCTTTGATTGATGAATGTGCAGTGAAGTGACACCGCGTGAAGTGACGCCGGCGCTTCGAGGAACTCCATGAACAGCGCTTTACAGTACAGGGTGGGCCAAAAAAGGTTCCAATTCTAAATTGCTCTCACTGGCGTGTGCTGAGGTGTTTAGAGCTGAAAATTGGAACACTATTAGAAAACATTTGGAGGTTTTTCTGACCAAATTTTTGTTACGGTATATTGCCCCTATCACTCAAAACAGCAGAATATCTGAAAAACATGAAAAATCGACAAATGTGGTGAAACACAGAGGGTTGATTTAGCTGTAACAAGAACCTCATGGCTTAAAATTTGGAACACTGTTAGAACACTTTGAGAGTTTTTGTGATCAAATTTTTTTTGGTTTAGACGTCTCTGTTCATTTTTTACAGTGCAATTTTCAAAAAATAGCGATTTTTGACGAAAAAACAACGTTCATCCATAATCTAACTGTTTATCATTGCTCAAAAACGGACTTCCGAACTGATGTATCGCCATGCGGGGTAAAATTGAATTTTGTACAAATTGCCGAACCACTATTAAAAAGTTATTCGCATGTTTGCACCAATTGGCAGATCAGACTCGCTTCTCTGCCGTCCACTTAACCATCATGGCAGCAACGACTGAAAATGGAATTGCATCTTTCACTGCAGAAAATAACCAGTACTATGGTAAAAAATGTTGTATCAGAGTGGCAACTTGTGTAAATTAAAAAAAGAAAAAACAGTTTGCATCTGGAAAGATAAATTCGCATCTGTTCTGGGCAGAACCGCTCACGCACGCTCAGACTCGAAGTGAAACATCAGGTTAATCAAAGACGGTTCAAATGTAATTCAGCATTCGGCATTTACAAGCTACTGCATGTGCGTATTGTTTATTTCATCTATTTTTGTGTTGTGAACACTCGGGTTGTTACCAACGTTCATCATTTGGTCTTTGTTACAGCTAAATTAACCCTCTGCATTTCACCACATTTGTCGATTTTTCATGTTTTTCAGATATTCTGCTGTAGTGAGTGATAGGGGCAACATACCGTGAAAAAAAAAATTTGGTCAGAAAAACCTCCAAATGTTTTTTAACAGTGTTTCAATTTTCAGCTCTAAACACCTCAGCACACGCTAGTGAGAGCATTTTAGAATTGGAACCTTTTTTTGGCCCACCCTGTACTACTGTTGTACCACCTCCACTCCCATTGTGGAATAAGAAACATTTGATTAAACATGAATTAAGCAATTTATACAAACCAACTGATAAAATAAAATAGGCAAATGCAGATAAGTCTCAATCAGTCATTAGATAAATAAGTCGACAGTCATTCTTTAAAATAGCAAACAGCCAAGATGACTGCAACGACGAACAACGCGACCAACACCAGCGATCCGCCCAACATTGCGCGGAACCACAGCAGGTCGGTTGGTTGTCCTCTCGCGGTGTCTGTTTCGTTCTGTAACAATTGGAAGAAAATGTTTTTTACTAAAATTACAAAAAATATTTTGTTGCTTTTGAAAAAAATCTGTCACTTTCTGTGTCACAACACAACGCTGCTGAACGGAACACTTGTCTTTACCTTCAATGACACAACCTGACCAGTGATTTCGGGTTGTTCTGGTGCTGTAATCCGCGTGGCATTCTCAGAATCCGTAGCTATCGGTGCTGTTGGTGCTTCTGTTACCACAACCGGCACCGCTAATGTTGCTTCTGTTGTCAAAAGCTGCTCGTTTGCTACGGTAGCTTTTGTTGCTATAACCGGCTCCACTACTGTTGCTTCTATTGTCATAAGCTGCTCATTCGCTAATGCTGCTTCTATTGTCATAAGCTGCTCATTCGCTAATGCTGCTTTTATTGTCATAAGCTGCTCATTCGCTAATGCTGGTTCTATTGTCATAAGCTGCTCATTCGCTAATGCTGCTCCTATTGTCATAAGCTGCTCAGCCGCTACTGTTGCTTTTGTTGCCATGAACGACTCTGGTACTGTTTCCTCTGGCATTGTCATAAGCGACTCCATCACGGTTCGCGGTAGGTCCAACGAGCAAATGGCCGGCAACGAATGTCGACAGCCGGTCATTTGGAACTGAGTGCCTGAATCGCTCTGTTTCGGATACCACAGTCCGCAGTGGTCGTAGCGCGCGGTGCCGTGGAAGTTGACACGCGCTGGTCGCAGTTCCACGGTGGACTCGTTGAATTGACGATACCAACTGAGCGGCGACTCACCGGGCCGTTCCTGTGTCAGTCCCGACCACCAACGTTCCTGAAAACAACCGAAACGAAAACTAACGGGCATTCATGAAGCAGTATTTAGCGGCCGCTTACCGCTATGTGTCAACGCAGCTACGCGTCACTAAATGCTGCTTCATGAATGCCGCTTAAGGACAAACTATTCCGATCATTTTGATTGCCCGGCGGTGTTCTTTTGGAAGTATTATTTTGCGAACACACAGATGTAGGGGCACGTGGGACACGGAAAAATAACTTCGAGCTGTTCTTGTCTTGCAAATCGACATATAAATCAGCTGACTGCCTGCATAATTTTAAACTTTAAAAAGTTCCATTGGTCAACCGGAACCTGTTCGTCGTCTCGCATCAGCGACGCCACGAATCGCTGCGTCTCGGCGTCCTCGAGCCAGGCCATCTGGCCGCTGACTCCGCCCACTTGCAGTTGTTCACAGAACTTCGTTCGCGACAGATACCAGTCCTGTGCGCTGTTGGTCGCGTAGTAGCAGATGATTCGATCGCCCTCTCTCGGCTGCTGTTGCCCTTTGTAGTCGAGACTCAGCGACGGCGACGATTTCATCGCCAATTCAAGCGTCTGCTCGCAGCAGCGGTCGTCGGCTGACGGGAAAATGGCAATGTTACATTATTGCAAAAAGTAACAGATGCACTTGGGTGGTGATGTCATGTTCAGTGAAATTGGTATTATTGCAACTTAGCCAAAGGCCAATTCCCGATCGCAACTTGGCCAAAAGCCATATGGTAGAGCTCAACGACAAACAACGACAAACGCATTTTTAGTAATAGAAGTTTTATTTTTTTCACTGATGGATAACATGAAACCAGTGTAACGAATGTTTTTTCCACGTTCTCGCAAATCAGCCTTGCTGTGTAGAGTCAGTGTGTACCACACCAACTGCATGTAAGCTTTGCACATGCTAAGAGAAAGAAAAAGCTCACAAACCAACGACACAAGCCATCGGTAGGAACACCATCAGCCAAACAACCGTCTCAAGCATGTTCTTGTTTTAGTTTCAGGCGAAATGAAATACGCAGTTTATGAGGAAGGATAACGAAAGGGCTAGACGAAAAATTTCACATGTAAAAATACAAAGTGTTGATACGATTACAATTCGAAATAAATCAACTTACGATTTTCAGCCTTTGTAAGGCGCCGAATTTGTTGCACCAGTCATTCAATTCACGCTTTCAGGTGTTTTTTCATCGGTTTTCCGCATTGATAACAACACAAAGTCTCGTACGGCTAAATAAGCTTTGTGACACACGTACACTACGGCGGGGCAAGAAACCGCATGCAAACTGAAAAAATCGCCTGTCAGAACTCTTGATTTTCACCATTACTTATTCCTGAAACTGAACACCATTTTTTAAAAGTTCACTTTGTAAAGCCTTTGTTGGCATTTTCACAAATAAAATGACATGAGGGGTGGTCAACCATCAAGCTAATGCCTTTTTTCAGTAATCATGCCAATTTCAATGCATGAACGTATTCTTCATGATCATGGCAGAACAGAAAAGGCCTGAGAAAACACATGCTATTCTATTTTATTCCTGCACGATCAGAATAGATCTCAGGTGGTTCGGCTGTCGTTAGTTCTGGGTCCAGAAAACGTGTGCATCAACGTTGGTGATAGAATAGTAGTATGCTGTGCTTACTCATTACAAAGCAGTGTGTACACATGTTTGTATTTACGTTGAAAATACGATTTCGAATTCATCAGAAGTTGTGGTAGTCTGGATTTTACAATCATTGTTAAAATTTGTGATTAGTTTTTGTGTCGTGTGTCAGCTACATGTGTGTGTTGTTAAAAAAATGCCCAGCCCGTGTTTGAACGTGTGTCGAGACGACGACGAAAGAATTTGTGGAATAGATTCTGGCATGGCATGAATTTTGGAATGTATGTTGGCATGGATTTTGGCATTTTGAACGTTTAGGAACGTCGCACACAGATGAGCGCCGCCGTGATGCCGACAACCAAGAGCACGAGCAGGCCAACCAGTGCGGCAGCGACTGCGAGCGCGATGCGATTCTTGCCGCTCGAGACGCTGCCTTTTGTCTGAATAAGATTTCGTGGAACAAAGGTTAAACAAACACAGAATAATGTACGTCCCCCAGTTAAATCGCATGTGTCTTAACAGGTGTCTGGTATTTTGTCCGCCTGGGTGTCCCGTGTGGTGTGCGGGAAATGCCACACTTGGCGTTCCGGAATCACGCGTGACACCCAAACGGACATGTTCGGACAAATCTCTTTAAAGTGTGGTTGTGCCGTGGTAATGGTGTAGTTTGCTTTTTAGTATGTAATGTCATGCCTTGTCTTGAAAACAAATTGCATAAAACAAACAATTTTTGTTTACCTTTCCCAAGTTCGGGGGTTTCACAATCGGTGGTGGTGTGGTGATTATTGATGTCATTGTGGTTGTGGCAGAGAAAGCTGAATGTTTTGTTTCATCGGCGGCTTTAGCCGTTTTCTCGGTTGCATCGGTTACTGCCGCAGACGCTGTCGTGGTGGTTGTGTTGGGCTTGGCGGTGGTTGTCGCTGAAGTAGAAGGGAAAGGGACTATCATGGAAACCGACGCTTCAAATATTCCTGTTCCCACCAACAAAAACTGTTAGTGGAGACATCGTTTTGTTGGTCTCTTTTTTGTGAGACTTGAATTATTTACGTTTTAACCGCCAGATGAAGTGTAAAAAATGCGCAATCGAAAAGCGAAATGGAAAGTGCACAAAAACTGGCTGTTGACAGGACGATAACTTCATTTATTCAAACGTGTCGGACTTGAATCGCGTTACATGCGTTGCAAACATCCGTTGGTCACGCCCAGTGACTCGGAATTTCCAGCTTGGCTGATCTTTCACGTTTGAAACGAAACGGTGCACCAAAACTGAAACTGTGGCGCCTGTGCGTGACACACGTCACACACACACACACACGGGTGTCAAAACACTTGTTAAGATTTAAAAAATTTTAATTCTAAAAATCTCATATACTTGTCATCACTCTTGGCACGAGCACGCAAATCGCTCGCTGCTTCTCGTAGCACGGCTCGATGGAGATTTCATTGCGGTTCCGTTCAAACTGTCCACAGTGGTAGTCCAGTACATGGCGCATCCCTGGCACGCGACGTACATCGAAGCCTCGATCGAAGGGTTCCTTTGATGCAGCAGTCTGGTTGTGTGCCCGGCCAGTCCATACCAACTCGTCACTACTGACGTCGTCAAACAGACCAATCCACCATCGGCACTGTGTTATTATTAGCAAGGAGAAACAAATACGGTTTTTTAAATGCGGTCTCTATGCGGTAGAAAATAAAAGGTTTAGATCACAAGTTCAACAGTGTGTACCCAGCCTACGATACTTTTTATTTCACTCTTCCAAATTTGTTACCGAACTAATGGTTCCGGTGAACAAGAAAAAACTGGCTGCATACATTACAAAAAACCGGGATGCTTTGAAAATACTCTAATGCTGAAAGATTGACCCACATCTTTGTCTCGCAACAATTGTTTCAAAAACTCTCTCGTCTGCAAATGCTGCAACCAAACCAGGTGTCCTGTGCTGTTGGTGCCAACTTGCACTTGTTCACACTGAAAAATGTGTTTTTTCATCATTTTTCTGATGCAAATCTATTTAAAATGCATATTTTATAAATTCTATTTGCTATTACTATTATTACTTTTAGTTCAGTTGTTACCACGATTAATACTGAAAAAAATAATACTGAACGGAACTAACAATACTTCCACCATTATTACTATTTAGTATTGCTAGTATTACTATTACTAGTCAACTAGTAGTTCACTAACAATTTTTTTTGACGCCCCCCACTCGTATCGTCCGACCGTCGCATGGTAACAATAGAGGTCGTCATTCAACCGTTGTTTACCCAGATACTCCACCGTAACCACCGTCGGTATGCTAGAACCACCGCGTTCCAAATAATGTGGCACATAAATGTGTCCCTCATTGCACTCCGTATCTGTACTTCTTTTTAATTTATAGTCCATTATACGTTCGCTCACATCGAATTTATCACCGGTTGGCGATTTTATGGAATGCTCATGTGAAACAACAGTGCAAAAAGTCGAAACATCACAAATTCGCGCAAAGTGACTTTTGGTGAAGTCTCTGTACTTTTTTTTAAATGATAAAAAAATTTAAACGCAACTAGCCTTTCGGCGCTTCATCTTCAGCGTAGCACACGGTCAGGCTCAAAATCAACATCAACAAGAGCGAGACAAGAGACCAGAAAGGCATCTCAGATGGTAACTCTCTGGATTCGAGCAACGAAAACAAAAATAGCGAAAAGCGGTTGAAATGATGATGACAACAACGAACTGTATATGCAGCTAAATAAAATGGTAAGTAGACCGTTGTGTGACAAGTGGAATAAAAAACGACTTAAGTCTTGAACCATAAATTTGCTTTTTTTGTACCGAATTTCACGGTGCACGTGTCCGATCCTCGTGCACACATCACTAAAAAACTACCCATCACCATGTTATACTTTCGTTGAACTCTTGCATTTTAGGTATGCATATAACGTATTTCACATTGACAAACTGACAAATTGACAAATTAAAATTTATTCAAAAACGTGGAATTTCAAACGAGGGGCGCTTATTTTGTCTGTTTGGCTGAATGAGCGCCCAATGCAAGACTTCAGGGTGTTAGGTTCATTCTTTTCCACTTTGGCACCTGTTCCCACACCCAGCTACAACAAAATGTCACCCTCGTGGCCTGGTGGTAGTGCGTTAGACTACAGTCTGTGCGCTCGGGGGATCGAGCCCCGCCGAGGGGTGTATAGACACTTAATGACAGAGAAAACTCGATGGGCGCCCTACTCAATGGCGTTCTGTACGCTTCTCTGGGTTAGCCCTGGCTAAAAACATCGCCTAAAAATCCCAACAACAAAAGTAGCTTCTGCTCGGCGAGTGTCTAATTGTTGTCATGGGCATGTGCAACTTGCATTGAAAAGTATCAAAAAATTTTTAGCTATAAAGCATTTTATTCTTTGGTATTTAACGTTGTAAATTCTTTTTTTTGGCTCTGCCTTTTGTGGATTTTTGTTTTGGGTCAAACTTTTTTATTGTCTGTGGTACACAAACACATTAGTCGGTGGAAAAGTAAAAAGTAGGCAGTAAAAAAGTATCGATAAAAGTAAAAGTTGTTTTGGTTTCACATCAAACTCAACTACAGGGTGTTTCAGAAGTAGTGGGTAGGTGTTTGACGCGTCATTTCTCGAGTTGTGTTGAACTATATACAATGAAATTTTAGACAGTTGTTCTGGAAAGTTCAACTTAGGTTTGTGCAAAAGTTCAGGGAAAATCATTCATCCGCACATGAATGACAGAGCAAAACACAAAAAAATTCAAAAATGGACCAGAAAAAAAGTGTGTGTAAGATAATAGCAAACATCAAAAACAAACGACAACCGTCAACTCGATCAAATTTCTCAAAGTGTCCACCATGAGCGTCATTGCATCGCTGGCACCTATCCGTCACGGCCAAAGCCGCCTTCTCGCGCATGCACGCTGGTTTCATTTGTATTCACAAATCTCAAGTCTACTCCAAATTAGGTTTTTTATTGAGTTTTTTGGGCAATGGGCACAACTGAAGAGACCACCATTGCTCGGCGTCTTGTGCTTAGGTCGAAACGCCACTTGTTTGTTGGTTTTTTATTTGGTTAGATTTAGCACGTTCCAAAAGCCGGTAAATATGTAAAAAAACAAAAACAAACAAATCGGATTAAAAACATTTCGTATTCATGCATGCAACGATTTGGCCGCATACAAGCTAATGTTTCACCCAGTGCCAAACAAGAACCCCCAGTTGCGTGCTGAAATGAATGTTTTTGTGTGTTTTGCTCTGTCATTCGTGTGCAGGTTAATGAATTTCTCTGAAATTTCGCACAAATCTAAGCTGAACTTTTCTGAACAATTTTCTAAACTTTCATTTAATATGGTTCAACAGAACTCGAGAAATAACGCATTAAACACCTACCCACTACTTCTGAAACACCCTGTAGATAACTCAACAGAAAAGAGAGTGAGGTAACCAAGAATAAAAAACAGCGTTGAAAACGGACACACAAAGTAAAAAAAGTGGGGAAAGTAATGCAAAAACAATCAAAGCGAACGTTGGCAAACGTTTTTTTTCGTTCAGATCACTATAAACACATATGTCTACTTTTTCTTGAGTTGGCATGGAAACTAATTCCATGTTGTCAATAATGCCGTTTGCTCTTTAAACTATCTTCAAAACGTTTCGACAGTATTTAAGCAAAAAACCACGGACAGTTCGCAAAAAATTAGTGCATTGGCAGTCTCCGCCGCCGTGCCCAGTACATCGCGACAGCGGCGCCCACGACCACGAGCACAAACGACGAAAGCACGATTACCAAGATCACGGTGATCATTCCACTTTTTCCATCCAAAGAATCATTTGGCTGTAAATATTTTTAAAATTAGCATCCAAAGGCATCAATGGATTTTCTGGTTTGGAAAAGAGACCAACACATGAGAACATATGGCTATACATCTACACACTGGCAAACGCGTTTAGTACCGTATTACCTCTATTAAACCCCCCCCCCCAAAATTAAACCCCCCCAAAATAAACCCCCACCCCCTGGACAAGTTTTTAAATTATCCCCCCCCCCCCCAAATAATCCCTCATGGGGGATTATTGGAAACCTGTTTGAAACACATACCCAGCGAATTCAGTGGCTGGTTGCAGTGAAAATGATGAAATTGTGCTACCAAAAGCCCCAAATGAATGAGTTAATGGTAATTTCATTACAAAAGGCTGTAAAAGGAAATTTCTATGTAGAGTAGAAGTTTCTGCGACTTCCTTCCTGCCATGGAAGGTATTTTTGCCATTTTGCCCACCCCTAAAAATGGTTTCCAAATAATCCCCCCCAAAATAAACCCCCCCAAAATAAACCCCCACCCCCAGAAGTCGCTGAAGAAATAAACCCCCATGGGGGTTTATTAGAGGTAATACGGTATGTTCAGTTCACTGGTCGGCTTAGTTTTCAATTGTTTGGTGCATTAGTGTACAACTTTTTTACGGTATTTTTACCGGCATGTTTCGTTTTTTATGCGATGATGTGGTTAGCGCATTTGTTGACGTCATTGTGGTCGTGGAGCTTGTGTAGGTTATGGTGGTAGTTGCTGTTGTTGTGATGGATGTATTTGTCGTTGGTGTGCTAGTTATTGTGACTGTGGTTGTGGTGGTTGCAGTGGTTTTGGTCATTGTCGTTGTAGTGGTGGTTGTGGTTGAAGTGGTTGTAATTGAAGGGGTTGTCAAAACTGCATGCAATTGAATGATAGAAAAACAAGGGTTGAACATTTGGCACTTGCATATCCATTCAGGAAAAATCTGGAAAGTTCTTTTTAATCTGAATCTGAATTCTAAACGTTCGGAGTGGGACTTCTCACTCGTTGTTTCCGGCGGCATTTTGATCTCGCAAAGTGCGTGGTTTTTCTCGTTGCAGCTCTCGATGGTTATCTTCCCATGGACACTGTTTGGTTTCGGGTAAAAAGGATAAAACCGGCCACAGTTTCTGTCGGACTGAAACGTGCTTAAGGTTTTGAACTCGGACGGGGTTGTTGCATTGATGGTGCCGTTGTTTGTCCAGCCGATCCATGCCACGTGATTGCCATCATCATAAAGACCAATATAAACACTCTGAGAGTAGGTACACAAGATGACAGAAGTTTGGGTTTACGTAGACTAGCTTTCTGATGGCAAAAACAAAAAATATCATACGAACGACAGGGCTGAGAAAAAGTGCTTCAGTAGTTACGTAAGTAATGAAATTACAATGTGTAGCAGCAGCCCTAACTTGGGGGAAGGAGTTGATTACTATCATAAAATCACGTTCAGCATTCAAAACTGCTTTTACATTTTTGAGAACATTTCTTTTTTGCACATTGCAATAAGGCAGCGACTTCAAATGTAAATTTCATTAACTGAAGCCATTTTGAAATGAATTTTCACCAATTTCAGAATTGTTGATTGACTCACATCTTCGTGTGGCACCAATCTTTTTATAAAATTTAACGTCGCAAAATCCGTCAACCAAACCAGGTGTCCTCTGCTAGTTTCTGCTTTTAATTGTTCACACTGAAAAAAAACACCGGGAGTCAATAAACGTCCTACACAAAATATGAAAAAATAGAAAGTTTACCAACAATTAGTTTTGAAGTCAGCCAGTCGTTTTTCTCTTTGGTTATATAGTAGCAGAAGTCTTGGTCTTGCACGGATCTCTCAGCTACGGAAGACAGCTGCGATGGTATTGGTGCGGTAAGAAAGCACCGAATGCCCCAAGTTGCTGCAGGTTTGTAGAGTTTTGTAAGGGTAAAGTCATTCAGTCACTCACTCCCCAAACTATTCACAATTAAAACTAAAAGCGGCTTTCATAAAGCAGTGCTTAGTCGACGCGTAGCTATAGCTGCGTGTCACTGACTATTGCTTAATGAATCCCGTTTAAAACAACTGACTTTTTGTCACTTGAGCGTCAGCAAAATGCACGGACTGAAACAAAACCAGCATCAGCAAGACAACTAACCAGAATGACATCTTTGGGAACGTTGGATTCAGAGGGAAAAAAATCTGAATGGGATTGTGATGACAACAGTAAACAAAGTTTCTGTGCCTGCCTACCGGAGATGGTTGAAAAAAGGTTCGGATTGAATGAAACCGCAGATTGGGACGATTCGAATAAAAATTGATTGTGGAAGTTCTTACACAATTTTACAGTATTTTTACACAGTGTTTACACGTGAGTGAGAGCTTTTTTTGCTTTCTTTACTAAATTTTACCATCCCATTATACAACGGCCCACAGTAGAATGCAAAAGGCGGCGGTTGAAAAAACAAATAAAAACCCAGCATCTTAAGTAATCAACCAAAGCGGCTTTTGAAAACGCTCTTTTCGCTAATTTGTTGGCTTGTATATTGTAAATTGTCGAAAGTTTCACGTTGCTCTTTGTTTTCTGACGTGTTCTTGCCGAAGATACTTTCTCATCAACAAGCGATGCTGCTTCTGACGCATTCTGTTGCGGTAACGGCGGTATGAGTAGACGGCCACTACGACGACCACGACCAGGAGCACGAACGACAAAAGCACAATCACCAAGACCAACGTGATTGTTACATTTTTGCCCGTCGAAGCATTCGGCGCCTGTGGTTTAAAAATAATGATTGAAGAAGGCACAGACACGTCCGGATTTTGAAGAGAGACTTGAGAAGAGGAAGAATATACGTGTAGTGGCTTTCCAGAACAAGAATTTCATGTCAACTGTACAGAATGTGCCGTCCCAATGTTGAATAACACTGGCGGAAAATTTTCTGATTTCAAAAGTTTCAGCATTGAAAAAGACAATTGCATTTTAAAAAATTGCCCTGAGCGTTACGTGTAGTTTGTTTGTTTGTTTGTTTGTTTGTCTTGTTTGTCTTGTTTGTCTCGACAAAATATGCAAAAAACGCTGTCTCGTGTCGATCAATTGAGTCTCGAAACAACACCAATTACGTGTCATTTAACGTGATCGAATAAATGACGAAAAAAACCCACTCCTGAATCTGACGCGTTTATGGTCATGTTTACCAAAGGGTCGTGTTAGGTTTCTGCGTTGGCGACAACTGAGAACGCCTTATGTTCCACAAATTACTCAACAAATTGTTAAGCTACCACCAGTAGTAACTCAATAACAACAACAGCTCAGCAAATATAGCATTTTGCAGTTTTGTTGGGCTACCACTAGTAAATGGGCTGAAAATTTAACGCAAAAAGGGAAAAAAAAACTTTATTTTATTGAGTGAGACACTACAGATATAGCACAACAGCTTGTTAAGTGTTTTGTTCAGAAGGCGCTTTGTTGTTATAAAATTATTGTTGTTGTGGTGATAGTGGTGGTGGTTGCTTTCAGTAAATTCCAGTAAAAAATTTTATACTGTCATAATGTCGTTTCGTAACGAGCCTAATGACAAGTTAATTGTGACGATTTGTAACACGCATATGCAGTCACGGTTGATGCCACATCAAATATTCATGCGCGAAGTTTTCTCTGTGCCATCAGCTATATTTCAACTTGATCTGCCGTCGACTGTTGAAACCCTCAAAAACTAGACTTCGTCTCAGCGTTTTTTTAGTAATTTTCTTGCAAAATTAAATTCGATCATCGTCTCATTAAAATTAAAATTAAATTTTTTTCAGACATCGAGTGCTTCCACCGGCAAGAATGTGATGATCGTCGTGATCTTGGTAATCGTGCTTACGTCGTTCGTGCTCGTGGTCGTGGGCGCTGCTGTCGCGATGTACTGGGCACGCCGGCGGAGACGGCGACTCAACAGCGACTTTTGATTCTGTGATTTTTTATGTGCGACATAGTCTGAAGACGGTGCACTCTGTCATTATCTTTTATTTTGGATGCGGGACTCGATGCGTTTGCACACGGGTTTACGAAAATGTTTCACGGAATTCAAAATTAGGTTACGGTAGACGCTTTAGGTGTGTGTGGTGATGTTTTAGGCGTTTGGTTCGGTTGTGCCTCGGTGCTTTTCCTAATGATCTCCATGCACAGTTCGGAGCGGCTGTTTAAAAAACGCTTATGGCTATTATCTTTAGTTATTCTGTTTTTCTTATGGCTATTATGGCTTGTTGGCTTGCATATTCTTGAAAGTTTCTTAATTCCCTTGGATTGCTGACGTGTTAATGAAATATACGGTCCATCTTAATTATATATACAACCAGCTGATTGTACATGCACATGCAGCTATGGATGCATTCTGTGCAGGCATTGCTGTGGAGGCGGAGATTGCCTACCCAGAATGCATGCATCAACTGCGTTTGTGTGCAGCCAGTCAATCAGCAAGTTGTAAATATTATCCAGATGGACGGTATGTAAAATCAAGGCGTGATGTAAAAACGTTAGTAAAAATTAAGGCAGTAAAAAAATAGAAAATGAGAGTAATGCTTCCAGTAGTGTCAATCAGTAAATAATAAAAACTCCATCGACAAAAAATGAAACGTAGGTATGATATATTTATTTAAAGCTGTCCTACTGAAATGACGTCATGTGCCGTCAAACATGCGCTTGCCGTTCACAGTAAACCAGACTTTCCGTTTAGTCAATTTCTTCCCGTAAATGGTGAATGTCGAGTCAGTCACATCAAACTGACATTTTAGTGCCTGCACTTCGACAAACAGGCATTTTTAAAGCAAATGACGTCTGAATGTCTGAAAGTCTGAAGCAAGCACTCGATCTCTAAAAAAATGATCGTTTCGAGAAGGCATAGCTGGGCGGATTCTGAGGAGAGACTAACGATTATGAATGGGACGATGATGGAATTTAATGAATTTTGCAGGAAAATTACTAAAAACCGCTGAGACGAAGTCTAGTTTTTATACGCTGATTCCAACGTGCACAATAAGCTTGGTAATTGTGTCTTTCTTGGACAAACAATCCGTTTTGCCAGAATCTGCACGGAGTTGAACGACTTCGTGCGGGAAGTTCGCGTTCTTTTGAGAACCTTGGTTCAAAACGGCTTTCAAAAACCGTCGTTATCCATAACCTTTCACAGGTTGCTCCATCGCCATCATGAACTCCTGCATCACTTTGAAATATATTATCGTTACAGGAAGACCGCGTGCACAAAAGTTTCACGCGTTGGGGAAAAGCCGGACACCAAACCAGACGCATGACGTCATCCGACGTCTTTCGTCAGCTACCGTAACCCAATTTTGAATTCCCGGTTTGAAGTTTCCCCCCGGGGGAAGGAAGAGAGGGAAAAAGATAATATACAATCAAGCACTTTGTGACTTTGCATAAAAGAATATTTGACTATCATTAATTTGCTAATTTTGACTAGTGCCATTTATATTTTAAAAACGTGGACAACAAGGTTTGATCGATATTGTACTGTTTTGTTCATTTTATTTTCATTGACTAAGCCCATTACTCAAGCTTTTATGACTCAACTGGTTCAAGAGGGGCACATCACTGATGAGGCCACCCCTCTTCTGCATATGATGTTGGCCAGGCCGAAATGCAGAGAACCACCATACAAATTGGTTGATTTGAGGGTTTCAACAGTCGACGGCAGACCAAGATGAAATATGGCTGATGGCAGAGAGAAAACTTCGCGCATGAATATTTGATATGGCATCAACCGTGACTGCATATGCGTGTCACAAATCATCACAATTGACTTGTCATCAGGATCGTTACGACATTACGACAGTGTGAAATTTTTTACTGGAATTTTTTGCTGTTCTTTAGATAATGCCGATGTGGTTTCCGCGTTTGTTGTAGAAGTGGCCATTGCAGCGGTAGATGTTGTGAAAGTTGCGGTGGTTGTGGTGGTTGCTGCGGTGGTTGTCTTGGTTATGGTGGTTGTGGTGGTTTTGGTGAGTGTGTTGCTTGCAGTGTTTATGGTAGTCACGGTGGTTGTAGTGGTTGTGGTTGTGGTTGTGGTTGTGGTTGTGGTTGTGGTTGTGTTTGTGTTTGTGGAAGCTGAACATCATTAAAACTAAATTAAACAAAACGTTGTTTCGTACGTTTCAAACGTTGAATAAAAACTACCATCGGAATGTGTCTTCACCTATTGTCGTTTTGCGAATCGACAGCCTGATCTCGCAAATTGCTCGTTTCACTTCAGTGCAGTTCTCCATGGTTATTGTGTGCGGTGCGGATTTATTAGGATCATCGGGGTCACGGAAGTGAAAACGGCCACAATTTTTCCCGGACTCCGTCGTGAAATTAGGGAATTTAAGATTGGCGGGTATTGTAGCGTAGCTACTGCCATCGTTTGACCAGTCGGTCCAGAAGAAACCCTCATTCGCGATATGGTAAATGCCAATATGAACACTCTGTGGTTAAAAAAGAAACAACGTTGGTTCATGATAATATAACAAGTATCGTGTAGTTTTTTGTTATGAAAACATAAAAAATGACGGATGACCGGGCCAGAGAGAACTTGACGGAGAAATAGCCAGTTCTGAAGGTTTGGCTCAGACCGGAGGCTTTGATCAGACTGTGCTTGAATTCGTTTTCCCTGCGTTCTGGGTGCTTTTCGCATATTAGGCTAATACCGTAACTCACAGCAACGTGTGGCGCCGTTTCTATCAATGATTTACTCACACCACTGGGGTGCCAAGACAAGTGTCCTCTGCTGTTATTTGCCTGCAGTTGTTCGCACTGAAAAGGATCCGGCGCAATAACAAAAAAAACACTTTCAACACAAAATCTAAAAAAAAACCAAAAAAACATAGGCTCACTAACAATCAGTTTGGACGTCTCCCAGTCGTAGTTTTCATTGGTTAGGTAGAAGCAGTAGACTTTGTCGTTTATGACATTCTCAATTAAAAACTGCATTGGCGGTGTTGGTGAGGAAAGAACGCATTCTAAACAATAATGAGCGGCAATAAATTCGAGGCAAAATAAAGATGATAGAAAGCACAAAACGAATTAAATAAAAGACCAAATGGTTTCTGGAAACCACCATTCAAGTAATGTTTAGTGTGCCATCCAAAGATGTTGAGATTTTTAAGGGCACACGCGATCTCAAACCATGAATTTACTTAGTTTTCTTTCTGGACCTTTTCCACTCAAAAATGCGGTGGGGTGCTTGGAAACTGAGGAACAATAATAACGCTCAGAAAAATATCCACGGACATGATGCAACACACAAGGACACAACTGAGTGTCCCAACAAGTTCAAGGAACGAGAGTCTTATATGCTCACCAACAGGTTGATGGCGCAGTTCCATAACGTGCACAACTCCTCTTGACAACCTCACCACCGCATCATCACCAACTGCGCGTTTCTCCAATGAGTCGCTTGCGAGTACTGTGAAATTGGTGTTTTTTTGGAATGTCAGGTTTTGATAGAGTGATTATTTTTGCCGTAAAGTCTTGCATAATACATAAGACTTCTCCCGTTTATGAGACCTCCCCTAAAAAACGAGCAGAATGTCACTGGGAGAACGAATTTTTTTGATTTGATCAAAGTCCCACATCCCGTTTATAAGGTCGAACTTCTTTATACCCCTAAGCTCTTTTTTGTTTTGCTGAAGTGCGTTGAAACCCAAACAGGTCTGACAGCCGAAAAAGTGGCAGAAAACGCGCAAAAACGTTATTTTGAAAGTCAGAGCGACGTCGTTGGAGAAGATCGATCCAGAAGGGACGTCGTCGTCGCGTTTAATACACATGGAGATGATGCCACAGAAAAATTGGAATAAACTGAGGACAATTATTTGAGCAGCAAATCACAACTCATGTGCACTGGGAAAAGTTGACAAATTCACAACTGAAACGATAAAGTGGAAAGCTGAACATATAAACATTGAATCCTGTTAAGTTCTGAAGAGAAAAAGTTTTTACTGAAAAAAACGACAAACTTTTCAATCGTTTCCTAATCTTTGTTTTACAAAACTTCCTCCCGCTTATAGGGAAAACCAAACAAAAACAGCCAACTTTTTTGCACGTGATTTTCAGTTGGACGCAGAGGCAGAAGCGAAACCAGGATGAGCACAGTTGAAAAACAGAAGGGCATCATGGGGAAATCTGGATCGCTCGAAAAAACAAAGTGAGAACGGGATGATGATGACAGCAATGGACAAAATTTTTGTACGTTTTCCTGACCTCAGTTGAATGGAAATGTTTCGATCGAGACCACAACAATGTGAATATTTTTTCTGCTGCTTGGTGTTACCTGTCATTGGGGCTGCATTAATTTAAACAGTAAACAAAGTTTCTGTGCCTGCCTAGCGGAGATGGTTGAAAAAAGGTTCGGATTGAATGAACCGCAGATTGGGACGATTCGAATAAAAAATGATTGTGGAAGAGCAATTACTGGGAAACAGCATTTATTTTTACACAGTGTTTACACGTGAGTGAGAGCTTTTTTGCTTTCTTTACTAAATTTTACTATCCCATTATACAACGGTCCACAGTAGAATGCAAAAGGCGGCGCTTGAAAAAATAAATAAAAAACCAGCATCTTAAGTAATCAACTACACTACGTCGCTGCATATGAAACTACAACAAAATGGCACCGGTGTACACGACATTGAAATTAAAAGACGATTCACACAAATGGAAACACATAACAAGCATGCACGCAGGTGTATGATATGCACCGTCCGAAGCGGTTTTTGAAAACGCTCTTTTCGCTAATTTGTTGGCTTGTATATTGTAAATTGTCGAAAGTTTCACGTTGCTCTTTGTTTTCTGACGTGTTCTTGCCGAAGATACTTTCTCATCAACAAGCGATGCTGCTTCTGACGCATTCTGTTGCGGTAACGGCGGTATGAGTACACGGCCACTACGACGATTACGACCAGGAGCACGAACGACAAAAGCACAATTACCAAAACCAACGTGATTGTTACATTTTCGCCCGTCGAAGCATTCGGCGCCTGTGGTTTAAAAATAAGGATTGAAGAAGGCATAGACACGTCCGGATTTTGAAGAGAGACTTGAAATGAGAAAAAATATACGTGTAGTGGCTTTCCAGACAAGAATTTCATGTCAACTGTACAGAATGTGCCGTCACAATGTTGAATAACACTGGCGGAAAATTTTCTGGTTTCAAAAATTTTAGCATTGAAAAAGACATTTGCATTTTAAAAAAATGCCCTGAGCGTTACGTGTAGTTTGTTTGTCTCGTGTCGATCAATTGTGTCTCGAAACAACACCAATTACGTGTCATTTAACGTGATTGAATAAATGACGAAAAAAACCACTCCTGAACCTGACGCATTCATGGTCATGTTTAACAAAAGGTCGTGTTAGGTTTCTGGGTTGGTGACAACTGAGAACGCCTTATGTTCCACAAATTACTCAACAAATTGTTAAGCTACCACCAGTAGTAACTTAATAACAACAACAGCTAAGCAAATATAGCATTTTGCAGTTTTGTTGGGCTACCACTAGTAAATGGGCTGAAAATTAAACGCAAAAAGTAAAAAACTTTATTTTATTGAGTGAGACACTACAGATATAGCACAACAGCTTGTTAAGTGATTTGTTCAGAAGGCGTTCTCAGTTGTGAAATTTACCGGCATGTTTTGCGGTTTTTCATGTGACGATATGTTTGTTGCATTAGTTGAAGTGGTTGTGGTAGTGGGGCTTGTTATTATAATTATTGTTGTTGTGGTGATTGTGGTGGTGGCTGTAATAATTGTGGATATTGTTGTTGTAGCTGTGGTGGCGGTAGCTGAACATCATTAAATCAAAACTGAATTTAAAAAACCTGTTTTTTACGTTTCAAGCGTTTGAATACAAGTCACCCAGTGAAACAACATAAAATCCACTATCGGAATCTGTCTTCATTTACTTGTTATCGTTTTCCGAATCGGCAATAACCTGATCTCGCAAACAGCTCGTTTCTTCTCGGTGCAGTTCTCCATGATTAATTTGTACCGTAAGCGTTGTTTAGAATCATCGGGGTAGTAAAAACGGTCACAGTTTTTCCCGGACTGTGGCGTGAAATCAAAGAAATCATTTTTAAAGGGGAGTGTAGCGTTGCGAGTTCCATTGTTTGACCAGTCGATCCAAACAAAACTGTTATTCCCGACACGGTAAAGGCCAACATAGACACTCTGCGGGTTAAAGAACAAGGTTGGTTTTTTGTATTACACATGTGATGGTACCTTGGAAGTCCTCTCCTAAAAGTGACACGGCGAGATACCAAAAAATTGATATGATCAAAATTTTACTGTTCTGATCTCAAACCCATTTACAGGGTTTTTTAGAAGTTCTTTTTGTCACTTTTTCAAAAAATTGACTTTCATTTTTTGATCTCGTGTGATCTTTTGATCAAAAAAAACTCACATCTTCGTGTGGCACAGTTTCTCTAATCACTTGCTGTATCGTCCCACCGAGCCACCAAGCCAGGTGTCCATTGCTGTTATTTGCGTGCAGTTTTTCACACTGAAAAAGTAAATCTTACCAGTTACCGGTTTAACTGACATTAAAAAACTACCCCGATACAAAATCTGCACAAAATATGGGTTAACTAACAATAAATTTTGAAGTCTCCCAGTCGTTGTTTTCACGGGTTATGTAGTAGCAGTAAATATTGTCGTTTACGACTCTCTCAACTAAAAACTGCAACGACGGTGCTGGTGCGGAAAGAACACAGTCTGAACAAAATTGCAATTCTTCTGACATTTTTTCTTGAAAAAGATTGGCTTGGGTTAGGATTGGGGAAGGATCACGTTCGGCTTAAGATTAGACTTTAGGATCAGAAATAGAATTAGGGCTGTTTAGTCAATGTTTTAAAATAAAAGATAGTAAAAATAAAAGTTTAATCTCGTCACGAAACCACCATTCAAATGATGTGAGTCCCGTCCAAAAATGTTTTTTAATGCACACACCATCCTAAACCTTAAATTTATTTTGTTTTTAGACCTTTTCCACATAAACATGGTGCTTGGGAACTGGGGAACAATAATAATGTTCAGAAACACATTCACGGATTTGATAAAACTAATGTTTTGGCTTGCCCACTCATGGTGTCTTGCGGTACACTTGTCTGGTAATATCTTTTATTTTGGTCCCGCGTCTCAGTGCGCGTATAGATGGGTAAGCAGTCTCATGCACGACGAGGGAATTCAAAATTGGCAAAGGGACCCGAGGCCCCTAAATAAGGCTTGGTCACTTAGGCTATTCTGAATTACCACAGATTGAAACTACAGGGTGTTTTAGAAATAGTGGGTAGGTGTTTGACACGTTATTTCTCGAGTTGTGATGAACCATATTCAATGAAATTTTAGTTAGTTGATCAAAAAAGTTCAACTTGGATTTGTGCAAAATTTCAGAAAAATCGTTCACCTGCAAACGAATGACAGAGCAAAACACAAAAAATCAAAAATGGGCCAGAAATACCAGATCGCGCGGCACCACCGGACAACAAAAGACAACGCTCAATGCTAACATTCAAAAGAACATTTTAAAATGGGTATGGCGATAACAGCAAACATCAACAACAACGACAACAGTCAACTCAATCAAATTTTTCAAAGTGTCCATCATGAGCCTCAATGCATCGCTTGCACCTATCCGTCACGACCAAAACCGCCTTCTCGGGCATGCACGCTGGTCTAGCACGTCCTAAAAACCGGTAAGTACGAAAAAACAAAAACAAACCAATTGGATTGAAAAAAAAACATTTCATATTCATGCATGCAACGATTCGGCACGACAAGAACCCCCAGTTGCGTGCTGAAATCAATGTTTTTGTACCCCCAGTTGCGTGCTGAAATCAATGTTTTTGTACCCCAGTTGCGTGCTGAAATCAATGTTTTTGTATGTTTTGCTGTCATTCGTGTGCAGGTGAATGAATTTCTCTGAAATTTTGCAAAAATCTAAGTTGAACTTTCCTGAACAAGCGTTTAAAATTTTATTGAATATCGTGGGACGCGCGGCAGCGCAGTCCCACAATATTATTTCAGAAAGCTCATTGCGAATATTTTGAAATTTCAATCGACCATAACATTCATGATAAATGACTAAACCAAGAAATTCTATTTGCTGTGCTAAGGTACCCTATCCATCCAAACCAAAAAAATGAAACATCGGTTGCTTCTGTTTTCAAATTTGAATTCCAAATTGTACGGTATCCTATGTAATCGACCATGCTGCGTCTGATAGGCTAGGTGCCGAATTGTGAAAAAAAAACTGTTTATACCCGTGCCGGGTATAAAAAGGGTCCCCGTGAAGGGTTTCCTGCTAAAAATCGTTGTTCTAATTTCATCTTCCACGGTACCCATGTAATCGACTGTGCTGCGTCTGATAGGCTATAGTTAAGGTGCCAAATAGCAAAAAAAGCTGATATTAACCCGTGCCTGGGTTGGAAAGGGTCCCCGTAAAGAATTTCCTGCTGAAAATCGTTGTTTTAATTTCATCTTCCACGGTATCCATGTAATCGACTATGCTGCGTCTGATAGGCTATAGTTTAGATGCCAAATAGCAAAAAGCTGATATTAACCCGTGCCTGGGTTGATAAAGGTCCCCGTAAAGGGTTTCCTGCAATAAATCGTTGCTCTGATTTCAAATTCCACGGTATCCATGTAATCGACTGTGCTGCGTCTGATAGGCTATAGTTTAAGTGCCAAATAGCAAAATGCTGATATTAGCCCGTGCCTGGGTTGAAAAGGGTCCCCGTAAAGGGTTTCCTGCTAAAAATCGTTGTTCTAATTTCATCTTCCACGGTATCCATGTAATCGACTATGCTGCGTCTGATAGGCTATAGTTTAGGTGCCAAATAGCAAAAAGCTGATATTAACCCGTGCCTGGGTTAAAAAAGGTCCCCGTAAAGGGTTTCCTGCTAAAAATCGTTGCTCTGATTTCAAACTCCACGGTATCCATGTAATCGACCATGCTGCGTCTGATAGGCTATAGTTTAGGTGCCAAATACCGAAAAACTGATATTACCCCGTGCCTGAGTTGAAAAGGGTCTACGGAAGGGTTGCTCCTAAAAATCCTTGCTCTGATTTCAAATGCAACAGAAACCATTGCAGTCGACTGTGCTGCGTATGATAGTTTTAAGATGGTTTTAAAAAGTTTCCGTGACGGGTTTCATTCTAAATATCGTTGAACTCATCAAGACTGTCGTTATTCAGGTGGTTTCCATGTGCTTGATCGTCCACGTTGAGTGTAACCGGAAACCATTATTATAACCATTACTTGTGTTTTGCTTGTGGGTAAGTTTTTGTTTGCATTGTTGTTAACAACAATGACCGCTCATAGATTGTCTATAAACTCTTTGAGATATAAAAGAAAAAGACAAGTTCGGAAAAATGCCCGAAGGGCATGAAAAAGACCAAATATTATTTCAGAATGACACAGATAGAAAAGTGTGACACAAGGATTTTCACAAGATCAAACATTTTATGAAACGTGTGTGAACTGGAAAGTTACAAACTGAAATAATATTTACGTCAGAAAATTTTTGTCATTTCAAGGCACCGGGTTCCGGTTGTGACCGCACTCACCGTAAAAGGGTTCAGCCCGCAAACACCATATTAAGCAAGTCGTTTCATACAGTATTCACAAACAAAAAGAGCAATGTTCACAACAGCAAATTATTTTTTGCAGGATCAAATGAAGTCAGATAAAATTCGTACAGAGATTGTGCCTTCCTTGAGAATGACAAAAAAGATATTGGCGTAAATATTATTTCAGTTTGTAACTTTCCAGTTCACACACGTTTCATAAAATGTTTGATCTTGTGAAAATCCTTGTGTCACACTTTTCTATCTGTGTCATTCTGAAATAATATTTGGTCTTTTTCATGCCCTTCGGGCATTTTTCCGAACTTGTTGAATTGAAACACAACTCGAGAAATAACAACGTCAAACACCTACCCACTACTGCTGAAACACCCTGTAGTTTCCTTTTACGTCCACAACCGCATTGAGTCGCAGGTATTAAAGAAAATTATGCCGCGCACTGCAGAGTAAAACTGACTGCCTGCTAGAAGCTACTTGAGTGTCTCAACAAAATCAAAGAAAATTGTTAGTTGCAGAGGAGTCTCACCAACAGGTTCACGGCGCAGTTCCACAACGTGCACAATTCCAGCTCTTGGCGATCTTACCAGCAACTGTTTCACCAAGGAGTCGCCTGTGGCGGCAACTGTGGCATTGGTATTTTTTGAATGACAGGTTCTGATAGATTGACTGTGTTTTCTAAAGTTTCTAAATTTTAAAAACTAACAAAAAACAACCAACTTTTTATTAGCCCGTGGTCTGCAGTTAAACGCAGAGACAGGAGCGAAACCAGGATGAGCACAGCGGAATAACAGAAGGGCATCTTGTTGAAATCTGGATTCGCACAACAAAAAACAAAAAAGTGAGTGGGAAGATGATGACGATCACAACGATGGACGAAATTTTAAATGTTGACCAATGTAAAGAATCGAATTGAAAATAAGAGAAAGAATTACTGATTGATACATATATTTTTCTTTACAACTTGGTTCAACTTGGATTGAGCATTAGTTTTTGTTAAATCGTCGAACCAATAAGCAAATAATAATCCAGTCTATCCAACTGCATTGCCTCCATTAAAACAGAGTTTACCGCACCGTTGCTGTGAAATGGCTGGGCCAATCCGTAACCGTACCGTGTAGCAAAGTCTACCGCGGCAACTCTAGACTGTAGGTTAAAATTCAACCCGAGCGATCGATTTCTTGCTGCAGCCCATGTGCTGGCGTTTTGCTAGTTTTTCCACGTCACTGATTTTTCATTCATCTTTACTCAACTGGTTACAAAGAAACATAGCTTCTTCCGTTGATGACAAACTTGATGCCAAATGGGGTAAGGAAAGGAATGCAGGGGAGACCACTAAAAAAAGTAAATTTCCCATTCTCAAATTTGCTTGACAGATATTTGCATTATTTGTCCGCAACAGAACGGACAATTTTTGGTTTGGTCATAGGTCAAGGAAAATAGCACGTCAGTGTCAATTATAAGAAGCGTTTGGGGGACTGAATATCCAAAAAAATTCTCAGTTTTGATTGATAAACACTCTATTTTTCAGTTCTCAAGAACTGCACGGACAGAGTTGGTCACGGCATTTTGCACAACAGTCGTGTGATGAAAACTGCGATCCATACGCGCAATCGAATCCATGCAAGACATAAATCCCGTGCGCAAACTTGTCCGTCCGCACGTGCGGACATACCAAACGTTTTGCCCACGCGAATTAGTTCTCCGTGTGTACGCACGGCACTTCAGTCGTTCTAAATGCGGTGCGCAGTTTTCAGTTTTGTCGTGTGGCGTAAACGAAACGACTGTTTTGCGCCCCTCATTTAGAACGACGTGCGTTCCGTGCGTACGCACGAAAAACTAATTGCTAAACGCGCCTTTAAAGCTTCATGTTACATTGTGTTGTTTGAGTGGTTTGTTGGTAGTATGCGTTGATAGCGGATATAATGCGTGACGTATCTGCTTGTTTTACAGTTTTGTATTAGTGTTCACTTTGCTGTAATATCACTTTGTGCAAGTCGTTTTATTGTGTTTTTATGCTGAGCAAAACTGTGTTTCTGGAACGGCAAAGAAATATTGTCAATACAAGTGCAACCGTGGAATTCTATATACCAGTGAAACAACATAAAATCCACTATCGGAATCTGTCTTCATTTACTTGTTATCGTTTTCTGAATCGACAATAACCTGATCTGGCAAACAGCTCGTTTCTTCTCGGTGCAGTTCTCCATGATTAATTTGTATCGTGAGGGTTGATTTGGATCATCGGGATCAGTGTGGTAAAAACGGCCACAGTTTTTCCCGGACTGTGGCGTGAAATCAAAGAAATCATTTTTAAAGGGGAGTGTAGCGTTGCGAGTTCCATTGTTTGACCAGTCGATCCAAACAGAACTGTTATTCCCGACATGGTAAAGGCCAACATAGACACTCTGCGGGTTAAAAAACAACGTTGGTTTATTTGTATTACACATGTGGTGGTACCTTGGAGACGCGGAGAGAAACCAAAAAACAATTGATTTGATCAAAATTTTACTACCTATTCTGATCTCAAACCCATTTACAGGGTTCTTTATAAGTTGTTTTTGTCACTTTTTCGAAAAAAATTGTCTTTCATTTTTTGATCTCGTGTGATCTTTTGATAAAAAACTCACATCTTCGTGTGGCACAGTTTTTTTAACCAATTGCAGTATCGTCCCACCGAGCCACCAAGCCAGGTGTCCATTGCTGCTATCTGCGTGCAGTTGTTCACACTGAAAAAGTAAACCAGTTACCGGTTTAACTGACATTAAAAAACTACCCCAATACAAAAGCTGCACAAAATATGGGTTAACTAACAATAAATTTTGAAGTCTCCCAGTCGTTGTTTTCACGGGTTATGTAGTAGCAGTAGATATTGTCGTTTACGACTCTCTCAACTAAAAACTGCAACGACGGTGCCGGTGCGGAAAGAACACAGTCTGAACAAAATTGCAATTCATCTGACATCTTTTTTTCTTGCAAAGATTGGCTTGTGTTAGGATTGGGGAAGGATCACGTTCGGCTTAAGATTAGACATTAGGATCAGAAATAGTGACTGGCGTGCACTGCAGAGTAAAACTGACTGCCAGCTAGAACCTACTTGAGTGTCTCAACAATATCAAAGAAAAATGTCAGTTGCAGAGGAGTCTCACCAACAGGTTCATAGCGCAGTTCCACAACGTGCGCAATTCCAGCTCTTGGCGTTCTTACCAGCGACTGTTTCACCAATGAGTTGCCTGTGGCGGCCGCTATGGCATTGGTATTTTTTGAATGACAGGTTCTGATAGATTGACTGTGTTTTCTAAAGTTTCTTAAGTTTCTAAATTTTAAAAACTAACAAAAAAACAACCAACTTTTTATTGGCACGTGGTCTCCAGTTAAACGCAGAGACAGGATCGAAACCAGGATGAGCACAGCGGAATAAAAGAAGGGCATCTTGGGGAAATCTGGATTCGCCAAAAAACAAAAAAGTGAACACGAAGATGATGACGATGACAACAATGGACGAAATTTTGAATGTTGAATGGGAATGTGTCGATTGAGACAACGTAAAGAATCGAAATGAAAATGAGAGAAATACTGTTTGGTGTTTCGCACATATATAGGATATTTCTCTGCATCTTGGTTCAACTTGGGCTGAGCATTAGTACTTTTTGAATCGTCGACCCAATCAGCTAATGGTAGTCCAGTCAATCCAAGTGCACTGTCTCCATTAAAAGTGAACCTACCGCTCCGTTTGTTGCTGTAAACGGCTGGTTTAAACCGTAACCGTACCGGAGTCGCGTGGCAAAAAGGTCTACCCCGGCAACTCTAGACTGTAAGTTAAAGTTCATCCTGAGCGATCGATTTCTTGCTGTAGTCTAGTGCTACCGTTTTGCTACTAGCGTTTCCACGTGTCACTAGTTTTTCATTCATCTTTCCTGAACTGGTTACACAGAATCATAGTTTGTTGTTCCGTTATTGACTAGAGCTGTACCGTATTACCCCCAATAAACCCCATGGGGGATTAATACGTCAGCGACTTTTAGGGGTGGGGGTTTATTGGTGGGGGGGGGATAATTGGTGGGGGGGGGTTTATTTACTAAAAATTTTAGGGGTGGGGGTTTGTTGAGAAATGGCAAAAATACCTTGCATGGCAGGCAAGAAAGTCGCAGAAACTTCTACTTTTCACAGAGATTTCCTTTTGTAACAGCCTTTTGTAATGAAATTACCATTAACTCATCCCTTTGGGGCCTTTGGTAGCACAATTTCACCAATGTCACTGCATTCAGCCACTGAATTCGCTGGGTATGTGTTTCAAACAGGTTTCCAATTAACCCCCATGGGGGATTATTTGAGGGGGGGGGAATTATTCGGAAACCTGTCGGGGGGTGGGGGTTTATTGGTGGGGAGGGTGATTAATGGTGGGGGGTTTAATGGGGGTAATACGGTATATATTTTATTTTGGTCCCGCGTCTCAATGAGCGCATAGATGGGTAAGCTGTCTATGGGTAAGATGGGTATGCACGACGCTGGATTTCAAAATTGGTAAAGGGATCCGAGTCCGCTGAATAAGACCGGGTCACTTAGCTATTCTGAGTTACCACATAAAGATTGAAACTAGTTTCCTTTCACGTCCACAACCGCAATGAGTTGCAGGTCTTAAAGAAAAGATTGTACAAAAAAGTGAAAAACTGTATCGGAACCGCTGGATTTGACACTGAACTCAAAACGAATAACAATCCGAAAAATACACACTCACAACCATTATGATCTCTATGCACAGTTCGGAGCGGCTGTTCAAAAAACGCTTATGGCTATTATCTTTAATTTTTCTGTTCGTCTTATGGCCATTATGGCTTGATGGCTTGCATATTCTTGAAAGTTTCTTAATTCCCTTGGATTGCTGACGTGTTAGTCCATCTATATACAGAAATATACAGTCCATCTGAATCATATATACAACCAGCTGATTGGTTTGTTGCACGCACATGCAGTTATGGATGCATTCTGTGCAGGCATTGCTGTGGAGGCGGAGATTGCCTACCCAGAATGCATGCATCAACTGCGTCTGTGTGCAGCCAGCCAATCAGCGAGTTGTATATATTATCCAGGTGTACTGTATGTAAAAGCAAGGCGTGGTGTAAAAAACGTCAGTAAAAATTAAGGCAGTAAAAAAGTAGAAAATGAGAGTAATGCTTCTAGTAGTGTCAATCAGTGAATTATAAAAACTCCATCGACAAAAAATGAACCGTAGGTAATCAAGAGTTTGAGACAACAAAGCAACAAAAAAGCAGAGGTAAAAACAAACACATGTGACACCACTTGTAAAAGTTTAACACACCGTTCTAACTGCTATTACGTGCGATATTGTATTTGTGCCTGTGTTTGTTTGCAACAATACTGCTACACACTACATGTATTATCGTTTCAGAAGATCCGAGGCACAAAAGTTTCACGCCTCATGAAAACCACCGAGGCACAACCGAACCAAACGCCTAAATCATCACCACACACACCAAAAGCGTCTACCGTAACCTAATTTTGAATTCCGTGAAACATTTTCGTAAACCCGTGGGCAAACGCATCGAGTCCCGGATCCAAAATAAAAGATAATGACAGAGTGCACCGTCTTCAGACTATGTCGCACATAAAAAATCACAGAATCAAAAGTCGCTGTTGAGTCGCCGTCTCCGCCGGCGTGCCCAGTACATCGCGACAGCAGCGCCCACGACCACGAGCACGAACGACGTAAGCACAATCACCAAGATCACGACGATCATCACATTCTTGCCGGTGGAAGCACTCGATGTCTAAAAAAATGATCGTTTGGAGAAGGCATAGCTGGGCGGATGATGAGGAGAGACTAACGATTATGCACATGTTAGAGAAAATCAGACGATGATAGCACCGGTTGCACCTACGAGTGGGGGGGGGGCTAGTACTGAAGTGCTGCTACACGGGGTCGGAATCAAACTAATGGTGCAGCGTTATTCTACTGAACAAGGAGCTTCAGTTTCACCCATAAACCATGCCTTGAAACTCCCTATAGCGGCCGCTATAGCGCGCGAAATTCAAAAAAACCTCGATTTTTTGCCGTTTTTTTGCAATGTGTACCATGTTGCAACGCATTTTTCTACCCAAGCGGATATTTTTCAGGACCTGAAATAATGTGCGTTTTGAAGATCTTGCGGAGCTCTACCAAGATATTAGCTCCGTCAAATCGGATCGTGTCCCTTTTTCACCGTGAGCTACGCAAAACTACTTTTTTTGCATTTTCGCACTTTTTCCTTACTTTTATTTTGATGCAATGACAAAACAGTTTCTGACCTTGATTTTTGTGTCAAACAGGGGTTTTCGAAGTCGCTGAATTTGAATTTGACCTTAGATTTTTGTCCCGGGCAATTTTTTGCTAAAAAATTGGACAAAAACATTTTTTTGCGTTTTTCAGTGTTTTTTGTTTTAATGTTTTAATTTTATGCGTGGATTTTATTTAAAAAACTATTTTCTGATACCTTTACAACCGTTGTACTTGAATCAGTTTTTATATTTTGCAACTGACCGCTTGCTCACCCAAAAAATGGATAAAATGTTGATTTTTTTGCTTTTTTCATATGTTTCCGTTTCACAGTAAAAAATTAATTCAGAAATAACTTTTAATTTTAGTTTTTAATTCTCCAGGAGGTTTTCAAGATCGCTGAATTCGAATCTAATTTTAGATTTTTGCCCCGGGCATTTTTTGCCCAAAAATTGGGCAAAAAACTTTTTTGCGTTTTCCAGTGGTTTCTTGTTTTAATTTCTAATTCTAAGTGTGGATTTTTATTTAAAAACTGTTTTCTAATAGCTTTACAACTTTTGTACTTGAATACGTTATTATATTTTGTAACGGACCACTTTCTCACCAAAAAATAGATAAAATATGGATTTTCTGCCGTTTTCAGACGTTTTCGTTTCATAGTAATAAATAAGTTTGAAAACAATTTTTAAAACCCCTTCCTAGGAGTTCCCAAATGCGCCGAATTTATATATGTACAAATTTTACAACTGACCCATTATTAACCCTCATAAATGGGTAAAAAAGCTACACTATGTAGACGTTTTTCTTTTTTATGTTTGAACCAGACTTGTTCAGAGACCGTCCGCAAACCGGTGGAACATTTTTGCCCCTAGCCGAAAATAGATTTTGCTCAAATTTGGTATGGACGTACCCTTAGGTCCAACTAAGAAAAAACCGGTCCGCTTTTGGAATGAGACCCTCGTGGTGTGGTGCTACAGGTCTCCAAAGTAGGGTATGTCGTCGAAAAACGTCATTTTTGGCGTTTTGAGAAACAACGTCTTTTAACTCAACACAGAAACGTTATCAAACATTGATGCTAATATGAAAAGTGTAGTATTTTGCAAGGGCTTTCATGTGCTTATTTAGTTTTTTAAAAAACACAAACCCTAATTTTGGTACAAACAAAATGCGTAAAAAAATTGGTGTCCAAAAATTTCAAAAATTTCAGTTTTTAGCCTTTTATGCCCCAGCGTTCAGTTGGCCCCAAAATTTCTCTTCGCTATCTTTTTTGCAATAAAAAACTGGTCTAGAAAACATTTTAACAAGTTGCAAACCGTTTCCTCTTTTGAGGTTTTTTTTCGTTGCAAGGTTGGTTGAGAAATTTATGTTTTTGCTAGTATAAGCTTTTATTGCTATATTAAGTCTACTTAAAAACCGTTTTAACCATTGTGATTTGTACCAAATATATGTAATTTTGAACGCTCTTTCACGTGGTTTAATTTGTTTAAAAAAATAGTAAACTATATGTTTGGTGTAAACACAAAATTGCTTCAAATCCCAGACCTTTTGGTGTACCGTAAAGAAGTTCATGGGTTCTGCGTCACAACGCTTTAACTTATAGAGTTTTTCTTTACATCATCATTTTCTCCGTAAAAAACTGGTTTAGAAAACATTTCAACAAGATTCAAACCGCTTCCTCTTTTGAGTTTTTTTTGTTACATTGTTCGTTGAGAAATTTTTAATTTTGCTAGTATAAGCTTTTATTGCTTTATTAAGTCCACTTAAAAACCGTTTTGACCAATGTGATCTGTACCATATATATGTAATTTTGAACGCTCTTTCACGTGGTTTAGTTTGTTTTAAAAAATATCAAACTATATGTTTGGTGCAAACTCAAAATTGGTTTAAATGTCAGAGCTCTTGGTGTACTACAAAGAAGTTTATGATTTCTGCAGTCACAACGCTTTAACTTATAGAGTTTTTTACACCACCATTTTTACCGTAAAAAACTGGTCTAGAAAACATTTTAACAATATGCAAACCGTTTTTTCTTTGGAAGTTTGTTTCGTTACAATGTTGGTTGAGAAATTTTTAATTTTGCCCGTATAAGCTTTTATTGCTTTATTAAGTCCACTTAAAAACCGTTTTGACCAATGTGATCTGTACCATATATATGTAATTTTGAACGCTCTTTCACGTGGTTTAGTTTGTTTTAAAAATGTTAAAGTATATGTTCGGTGCAAACTCAAAATTGTTTCAAATCCCAGACCTTTTGGTGTACTATGAAGAAGTTCATGGTTTCTGCGTCACAACGTTTTAACTTATCGGGTTTTTCTTTACACCACCATTTTCACCGTACAAAACTGGTATAGAAACACTGTTTATAGTCAAAAATGAGACCTCCGCTGTTTGCATTGCTAATGAGAAACTCTACTTCCCCCTTTTTGCCATCATAACCTTAAAAACTACCATAAAATGTGATCAAATAATATTTTCTAACATTGAATTGCGTTCCAAATACGGTCCATTTAGAACGTTTTTTTACGTGGTTGAATAAGTTTAAAAAATATAAATCTTATGTTTGGTACAAACAAAAAATTCTTTCAAATCGCAGGTTTTGTTGTACGATGAATTAGTTTATGGTCTCTGCAGTCACAACATGTACATTACCGTTTTTGTACAAAACTAGTCTAAAAACACTGTTGGTAGCCAAAAATGAAAATCGGTTGTATAAGTTATTTTGAAACTTAAATTGTATGTTCGGTGCAAACAAAAAAGTCTTAAAATGAATTCAAGATTTATCTGTGACGTCTCTAAACAAAGAGCAATTGTTCCAGAGAAAGGAAATATTCGTTCTCAGTAACACTAGAAATAATGGTGTCAAAAACAAAGCGGTAATCTACATGTTGTGACTGCAGAGACCATAAACTAATTCATCGTGCGACCTGCGATTTGAAAGAATTTTTTGTTTGTACCAAACATAAAATTTATATTTTTTAAACTTGATCAATTACGTAAAAAAACGTTTTAAATTGACCGTATTTGGCACGCAATTCAATGTTAGAAAATATTATTTGATCACATTTTATGGTAGTTTTTAGGTTATGATGGCCATAAAGGGGGGAAGTAGAGTTTTCTCATTAGCAATGCAAACAGCGGATGTCTCATTTTTGACTATAAACAGTGTTTCTATACCAGTTTTGTACGGCGAAAATGGTGGTGTAAAGAAAAACCCGATAAGTTAAAACGTTGTGACGCAGAAACCATGAATTCTTCATAGTTCACCAAAAGGTCTGGGATTTGAAGCAATTTTGAGTTTGCACCAAACATATAGCTTAATATTTTTTAAACAAACTAAACCACGTGAATGAGCGTTCAAAATTACATATATTTGGTACAGATCACATTGGTCAAAACGGTTTTTAAGTAGACTTAATAAAGCAATAAAAGCTTATACTGGCAAAATAAAAAATTTCTCAACCAACATTGTAACGAAACAAACCTTCAAACAAAAAACGATTTGCTTATTGTTAAAACGTTTTCTAGACCAGTTTTTTACGGTAAAAATGATGGTGTAAAGAAAAACTTTATAAGTTAAAGCGTTGTGACTGCAGAAATCATAAACTTCTTCGTAGTACACCAAGAGCTCTGACATTTGAAGCAATTTTGAGTTTGCACCAAACATATAGTTTGATATTTTTTAAAACAAACTAAACCACGTGAAAGAGCGTTCAAAATTACATATATATGGTACAGCTCACATTGCTCAAAGCGGTTTTTAAGTGGACTTAATAAAGCAATAAAAGCTTATACTAGCAAAATTAAAAATTTCTCAACCAACAATGTAACGAAAAAAACCTTAAAAGAGGGAGCGGTTTGAATCTTGTTGAAATGTTTTCTAAACCAGTTTTTTAAGGAGAAAATGATGGTGTAAAGAAAAACTATATAAGTTAAAGCGTTGTGACTGCAGAACCCATGAACTTCTTTACGGTACACCAAAAGGTCTGGGATTTGAAGCAATTTTTTGTTTGCACCGAACATATAGTTTAGTATTTTTTAAAACAAGTTAAACCACGTGAAAGAGCGTTCACAATTACATATATTTGGTACAAATCACAATGGTTAAAACGTTTGTTAAGTAGACTTAATAAAGCATAAAAAGCTTATACTAGCAAAAAAAATAAATTTCTCAACCAACCTTGCAACGAAAAAAAACCTCAAAAGAGGAAACGGTTTGCAACTTGTTAAAATGTTTTCTAGACCAGTTTTTTATTGCAAAAAAGACAGCGAAGAGAAATTTTGGGGCCAACTGAACGCTGGGGCATAAAAGGTTAAAAACTGAAATTTTTGAAATTTTTGGACACCAATTTTTTTACACATTTTGTTTGTACCAAAATTAGGGTTTGTGTTTTTTGAAAAACTAAATACAGCACATGAAAGCCCTTGCAAAATACTACATTTTTCATATTGTCATCAATGTTTGATAACGCTTCTGTGTTGCGTTAAAAGACGTTGTTTGTCAAAACGCCAAAAATGACGTTTTTCGACGACATACCCTAGTTTGGAGACCTGTAGCACCACACCACAAGGGTCTCATTCCAAAAGCGGGCCGGTTTTTTCTTAGTTGGACCTAACCTTATTTCAGGTCTTTTTGCCTTTTGTGAGAAACAAGCTTGCAAAGGTTAAAAGGTTCTGTATTTTAGTTAGTTAGTGTATTTAATTTTCATTAATCTTCTATTTTCTAAAGCTCTCAAGTTTTTTCTCAAGACTGACAGACTGACATGTACCCATACCGAATATACATTTACCTTATGTTTTGTTCCACTTTTTACCCTTTTGGATTAAAACACTAATCTCGGTGCATCATAGAAGACTTGAATTCATCAATCTCAAGCATCAAAGAAACGCAAAACCATTCAAATGTGCGTTTCAAACAAAAAGCTGAAAGTGACAGTTTTTACCCAATTGGGTAAAATTGGGTTTAAATAAAAGTAAGTTTTAAAAAACCAAAAACAAATTCAACTTCAGCGGCGTAAAAAATTCTCGAGGACAAATTAACATCAATTTACAAGTCTGGTTCAAACACAAAAAAACGTCTACAGAAAGACTACAGTGTAGATTTTTACCCATTTATAATAATTTATAATTATAACAGTGTAGATTAATAATGGGTCAGTTGTAAAATTTGCCTACAGATATGGATTCGGCGCATTTGGGAACTTCTAGGAAGGGGTTTTAAAAATTGTTTTCAAACTTATTTATCACTATAAAACGAAAACGTCAGAAAACGGCAAAAAATCCATATTTTACCAATTTTTGGGTGAGAAAGTGGTCCGTTACAAAATATAATAATGTATTCAAGTACAGCAGTAGTGAAGCTATTAGAAAACAGTTTTTAAATTAAAATCCACACTTAAAATTAGAAATTAAAACAAAAAACCTCTGGAAAACGCGAAGAAAGTGTTTTTTCCCGTATTTTAAGCAAAAAAATGCCCGGGGCAAAAATCTAAAATCACATTCAAATTGAGAAATCTTGAAAACTTTCTGGAGAATTAAAAATTAAAATTAAAAATTGTTTTTGAACTGATTTTTTTCACTGTGAAACGAAATATATGAAAAAGCAAAAATTATCAACATTAATTTACCCATTTTTTGGGTGAGCAAGCGGTCAGTTGCAAAATATAAAAACTGATTCAAGTACAACGGTTGTAAAGGTATCAGAAAATAGTTTTTTAAATAAAATCCACGCATAAAATTAAAACATTAAAACAAAAAACACTGAAAAACGCAAAAAATGTTTTTGTCCAATTTTTGAGCAAAAAATTGCCCGGGACAAAAATCTACAGTCAAATTCAAATTCAGCGACCTCGAAAACCTCTGTTTGACACAAAAATCAAGGTCAGAAACTGTTTTGTCATTGCATCAAAATAAAAGTAAGGAAAAAATGCGAAAATGCAAAAAAAGTAGTTTTGCGTAGCTCACGGTGAAAAATAGCGACAATTTGACGGAGCTAATATCATGGTAGAGCTCCGCAAGATCTTCAAAACGCACATTATTTCAGGCCCTGAAAAACATCCGCTTGGGTAGAAAAATGCGTTGCAACATGGTACACTGCAAAAAACGGCAAAAATCGAGGTTTTTTTTAACTTCGCGCGCTATAGCGGCCGCTATAGGGGGTTTCAAGGCATGGTTTATGGGTGAAACTGAAGCTCCTTGTTGAGTAGAATAACGCTGCACCATTAGTTTGATTCCGACCCCGTGTAGCAGCACTTCAGTACTAGGCCCCCCACTCGTAGGTGCAACCGGTGTTAATTTTGTAAGAAAATTACTAAAACACGCTGAGACGAAGTCTAGTTTTTGAGGGTTTCAACATTCGACGGCAGACCAAGTTGAAATATGGCTGATGGCACAGAGAAAACTTCGCGCATGAATATTTGATATGGCATCAACCGTGACTGCATATGCGTGTCAAAAATCGTTACAATTAACTTGTCATTAGGCTCGTTACGATACGACATTATGACAGTATAAAATTTTTTACTGGAATTTTTTGCTGTTTTTTAGATAATGCCGATGTGGTTTCCGCGTTTGTTGTAGAAGTGGCCATTGCAGCGGTGGATGTTGTAAAAGTTACGGAGATTGTGGCGGTTGCTGCGGTGGTTGTCTTGGTCATGGTGGTTGTGATGGTTTTGGTGATTGTGTTGCTTGCAGTGTTCATGGTAGTCACGGTGGTTATAGCGGTTGTGGTTGTGGTTGTGGTTGTGGTTGTGTTTGTGTTTGTGGAAGCTGAACATCATTAAAACTAAATTAAACAAAACGTTGTTCCGTACGTTTCAAACGTTGAATAAAAACTACCATCGGAATGTGTCTTCACCTATTGTCGTTTTGCGAATCGACAGCCTGATCTCGCAAAGTGCTCGTTTCACTTCAGTGCAGTTCTCCATGGTTAATGCGTGCGGTGCGGATTTATTAGGATCATCGGGGTCACGGAAGTGAAAACGGCCACAATTTTTCCCGGACTCCGGCGTGAAATTAGGGAATTCAAACTTGGCGGGTATTGTAGCGTTGCTAGTGCCATTGTTTGACCAGTCGATCCAGACGAAACTCTCATTCCCGATATGGTAAATGCCAATATGAACACTCTTTGGTTAAAAAAGAAACAACGTTGGTTCATGATAATATAACAAGTATCTTGTAGTTTTTTGTTATGAAAACAGAAAATAAAAAATGACGGATGACCGGGCCAGAGAGAACTTGACGGAGAAATAGCCAGTTCTGAAGCTATGGCTTAGACCGGAAGCTTTGATCAGACTGTGCTTGAATTCGTTTTCCCTGCGTTCTGGGTGCTTTTCGCATATTAGGCTAATACCGTAACTCACAGCATCGTGTGGCGCCGTTTCTATCAATGCTTTGTTCACACCAACGGGCAACCAAGACAAGTGTCCTCTGCTGTTATTTGCCTGCAGTTGTTCGCACTGAAAAAGGATCCAGCGCAATAACAAAAAAACACTTTCAATACAAAATCTAAACAAAAAAAACAAAAAAAACATAGGCTCACTAACAATCAGTTTGGATGTTTCCCAGTCGTAGTTTTCATTGGTTAGGTAGAAGCAGTAGACTTTGTCGTTTATGACTTTCTCAAGTAAAAACTGCATTGGCGGTGTTGGCGCGGTAAGAACGCAATCTAAACAATAATGAGCGGCAATAAATTCGAGGCAAAATAAAGATGATAGAAAGCACAAAACGAATTAAATAAAAGACCAAATGGTTTCTGGAAACCACCATTCAAGTAATGTTTTGTGTGCCTTCCAAAGATGTTGAGATTTTTAAGGGCACACACGATCTCAAACCATGAATTTACTTAGTTTTCTTTCTGGACCTTTTCCACTCAAAAATGCGGTGGGGTGCTTGGAAACTGAGGAACAATAATAACGCTCAGAAAAATATCCACGGACATGATGCAACACACAAGGACACATCTGAGTGTCCCAACAAGTTCAAGGAACGAGAGTCTTATATGCTCACCAACAGGTTGATGGCGCAGTTCCATAACGTGCGCAACTCCTCTTGACAACCTCACCACCGCATCATCACCAACTGCGCGTTTCTCCAATGAGTCGCTTGCGAGTACTGTGAAATTGGTGTTTTTTTTGGAATGTCAGGTTTTGATAGAGTTATTATTTTTGCCGTAAAGTCTTGCATAATACATAAGACTTCTCCCGTTTATGAGACCTCCCCTAAAAAACGAGCAGAATGTCACTGGGAGAACGAAATTTTTTGATTTGATCAAAGTCCTACATCCCGTTTATAAGGTCGAACTTCTTTATACCCCTAAGCTCTTTTTTGTTTTGCTGAAGTGCGTTGAAACCCAAACAGGTCTGACAGCCGAAAAAGGGGCTGAAAACGCGTAAAAACGTTATTTTGAAAGTCAGAGCGACGTCGTTGGAGCAGATCGATCTAGAAGGGACGTCGTCGTTGCGTTTAATACACATGGCTATGATGCCACAGAAAAATTAGAATAAACTGAGGACAATTATTTGAGCAGCAAATCATAACTCATGTGCACTGGGAAAAGTTGACAAATTCGCAATTGAAACGATAAAGCGGAAAGCTGAACATTGAACCCTGTTAAGTTCTGAAGAGAAAAAGTTTTTACTGAAAAAAACGACAAACTTTTCAATCGTTTCCTAATCTTTGTTTCACAAAACTTCCTCCCGCTTATAGGGAAAACCAAACAAAAACAGCCAACTTTTTTGCACGTGATCTTCAGTTGGACGCAGAGGCAAAAGCGAAACCAGGATGAGCACAGTAGAAAAACAGAAGGGCATCTTGGGGAAATCTGGATTCGCTCAAAAAAACAAAGTGAACGGGATGATGATGACAGCGATGGACGAAATTTTTGTACGTTTTCCTGACCTTAGTTGAATGGAAATGTTTCGATCGAGACCACAACAATGTGAATATTTTTCTGCTGCTGCTTGGTTTTACCTGTCATTGGGGCTGCATTAGTTATTTCTGAATCTGTCAACCAATCAGCACAGTACTTGTGTCAACGTGAAATGCACTGTCTTCATTAACAGCGAAAAAATGCAACTTAGTCACCCAACAACAACTTTTATGCGCCGTCGATATTTTCGGTACGCCACGTCGCGGCACATTAGTCTCTTCATTCACAGAGCAAAAAAAAACAGAATCACAACATTTGATAATATCGTATCGTCATTTTTTTGAAAATGTTCGGTTCTCTGACATGTTCTTCTTGAAGGTCTTTCATTTTCTTTCTCCAAAGGAAGGGGTCACTTCCTCTGATGAACGCGGTGGCGGCAGCGGAAGGGCGGAACCAAAAATGTCGTGAACAAACAACCATTGTGTTGGTGTGTTCATACTGTGGACACCACAATTCAAGTTTCAAATCAAACGAAATGCAGTCAGCTCAGCCAGGTTGACGTGTTCGAATGGAACGTGAGTTGGTTGCATGCTCACGTTTCGCTCATCACTATTGTACTGTGTGGTGTACCAACCTATTCACTCAACCTGCTACTTAATGATTAAAAATTTAGTTCAAATGATTTCTTTAATTTGTACCCACGCCCTTTAGTTCCAAAAACTCGAAGACGGCACAAACTCCGGTGGTTTGGCGTTGGGGCAAACGGAGCCTGATGAATAGTCCCCTGGACTCCAATTCAGTCATCACGAAAATAGGGACAGCCTCTGAGCTCCGTCCATACTCGCAGGCACCAGTGATCGATCTTGGCGACCAAAAGTTTGGAAGCCCCCATGCGCGTGTGTGTGTGTTGTGGTATATGCGTTCTTTTATTCTGCGTCTGTCCTAACACATGAAAGCTTTGTTTTTTATGAACAACAATACACATGACACACTGTACAGTGCATACAAAACAATACACACTGTACAGAACACATGCATGCCCCACCCACCCCACCCCACTGTGACGTTCCTGCCTTGTCCTTCAGATAGAAACAACAGGGAGAGAAAGTTTTTTCTCCCAATTCATAAAAAAACCTATAGTATTCGGCCTCTGCGACATGACCCAGTGTGGACATGGTGCACGTTTCTCAAGGCCGTGGGCTGTGCGTGTCGCGTGTGTACAGTTTGACTAGGTAGCGTGTAACTGTAGTGTAATGATATGGGCAATTATTTACAATGTTTGTATGTTTGTTGTAATAACGATGTTCATAATGCGAGATTTAAAGTGATTCTATGTTTATGTTTAGTTATGAATATTGTAATTAGTGCGCGCTAACAACGATTTCCCCCACCGTTCGTCTGTTTAAGACTTTTTATGAATACATTTCTCTCGCCTATTAACGGCAAAGTTTGTTTAAGAAATTGCAAAAAGTGGCCTCAGAAATTTATGTGTGTACTTTTGCTCCATTTCTTTTCAGTCTCGAATTTCGAATAAAATAAAATAAAATAAAATGGCGACTACGATTATTATTGTTTTTGCGGCCGACAACCCGCCCCCGCACAGAGGTCGCGGTCGCGGGCGATGTCGAGGATCGTACGTCATCCAGCCAATTGGCCAGCAACCAGCGCTCATGCCGGTACACGCCCCGCAGCAGGTGGGCGTACAGACAGCAAGCACGGCAAGCCGAGCCCGACGGTGCACCCGAGTCGGCAGGTAAATCGCACTTTTCAGGAGTTGAGTTCACAGGAACGGAGAAAGAGGTTGCTCGAATGGTGAAAGAAAAGTAGGAGGAAATGATCAAGGTGCAAAGCCATATAAACAAAGAGCAACAGCAACAAATTACACAGTTATCACAAAGATTAAATGAAATAAACTCGGCACATAAAGCAAGCACGCAACAAAAGGGCATGCCGTTTGTTCCAGCAGTTTCGTCCGCCTCGTTGACGCAGTCCTTGGTCGGCGCTGTCTTTCCGCCTGCAGTCAAGTCAACAGATACTTCCGCTCCCAAATCGTATTTCAGAACAGTTAGACTCGAAGCCAAGCAATCGAAAAAGAAGAAGTTGAAGAAGAAATTTTATTTTTCATCTAATGGGATAGGCGGCACAAGGAGGTCGCGGGTTTCATCGCGAATGAGCCATTTCGTCATGGCGAGGCTCCATTGAACGAGATTGGCTATTGGAAAAAAGATGGTACCGTGTGCCTGAAAACGCTGTCCAATCGATGCTGGAGAACACGGACCAACTAGATCACGACATCATGGAAATGCCGAGCGGTCCACCAAAGAAGTTGCATCCGGCTCCTGGAGAGCTGTATTTCGCCACTGTGGCGGGCGATGTTGTCAAAAGTCTCCCCGCCGGAGCATCCTGCCGATAACCGATGGGGTTATCAGCAAAGGTAACCACAGCTTCTCCGTGCCGACGGCGGCTATCAATCTAGCCCAAGACTCGGAATGTCGATTCCGCCATTTTCGGTTGACTCCGTTGAACGTCACCCCAACTGCGTTGTAAGTGTTGAGCGCTGTACCCGGAATGCGACGGCACGAGCCTCAAGGGATGTGCTCGCTGTTTTTCGAAGACATTGTCAACATAAAAAACCTGTAGTATTAGGAGGGAGCGGCCTCCTGCGACATGACCCAGTGTAGACATGGTGTACGGTTTTCAACGCCGTGGGCTGTGCGTGTCGCGTGTGTACAGTTTGACTAGGATAACGATGTTCATAATGCGAGATTTAAAGTGATTCTATGCTTATGTTTAGTTATAAATATTGTAATTAGTGCGCGCTAACAACGATTTCCCCCACCGTTCGTCTGTTTAAGACTTTTTATGTATACATTTTTCTTGCCGATTAACGGCAAAGTTTGTTTAAGAAACTGCAAAAAGTGGCCTCGGAAGTTTTTGTTTGCGCAGAAAACTGGTTATAGTGTGTAAAAGATACGGCGCTCATGGGTATAAACAGGCTGATTTTATGTGTATTTTTGCTCCTTTTCTTTTCATTCTCGAATTTCGAATAAAATAAAAATGAAATAAAATGGCAACTACGACGATTGTTGTTTTTGCCCGGCCCTAAGCCGAAGCGTACTGATTCGTTTTGAAAAATATTGTGGAAAAGGGTCGTTAAAAAAAATTTCGTTTGGTTGTTTATCTTTTGGGTGGTTTGCTTTTCGGCAGGATCGATTCACCGTATTAATAAAAACTACAGATAACTTAGATCCTATCCTTAGGTGTAGCTCCCCCGCACACGCACTCAGCCCAGGAGTTTTGAAATTGAATTCTATAGTTAGGAGCACTACACCACGCTTTGCGTACTGATTGCTTCTGAAATAAAATGAAAGTGACACAGGGAAAAGGTCCATCGGTATGGAACAATATGTAGCAGCGATGTACCCAGTGTGCCACATTTCTGCCCCATACGGGTGGTATTCGTATGGATAAATGTCATCCCCACAAATCATTGCCGCTCCGGTATTACACCCAAATGGAACTGGAATGTAACCGTGATGGAGGATTGGCCTACATGTTTAAACGACTGGTGCAAGACATCTGCGTTAAAAGACATTTACCTAGAAACTAACCTCGTGGAGGAGCAATGTAATAATTAGTTAACTGTAATTCAACAACAATGTGGGAGTTGGGGTTTTGCCAGAAAAGCGGTCTCCATTACTGTGCATTAATGCGCACCTTATGTGCGATCGAACTGCCTTTTGGTTTAAAGGCAAAAAACGTTTTTTACCACTGAACTACGGATGCGACTAACGAAGTTGCACAGATGCACTCCAATCAAAATGACAGTCGATGACGATGTTCTTCTCTGATTTCAGAACAAACTTTCGCATCAGTGTGTTTTTGGAAAAGCGTCGATACAGACTAATGTATTTTTTTGTCACCGAATCACAGCGCCGCAGTTCACATCTGTCGCCGTCTACGCCGTATGGCCCAGTACATGCCCACCGCGGCGAGCGCGACCACGACCACAAACGACGAAAGCAGCGCAGCCATAATCACAGTCATCATAACCTTGTTACGTTTCGAAGCACTCGTTGCCTGCGGAACAAAGCATGTTTCTTTAACATAACAATATTTTGCAAATAGGAACGAGTAGTTTAGTTCACTGAAGAGGGATCAAAGGTAGAAGCTACATTGTGTAGTGGAATATGGCTTCCCAGGACGAGACTCTCAACTATAGATACATACATTGTACAGTGTGCAGTCAAGAGAAAAAAATCAGTCAACAACTGTAGGTACTGTACGTAATTAAAACACAAACGTCACGTGTCATTTTGAAAGTGACATCCAACATGACCACAGGCAGGCGTACTATAGACAATCATTGACGTTCTGCAACACACATGGCCACACAATCGCGTTACCAAAAACACGTGGCCACACAATCGCGTTACCAAAAACACGTAAAGTTTCCAAGGCGCTAAAACAATGTTACCGCCGTTTTTTGCTGGTTTTTATCTGACGATGCGCTTTTCTCATTTGCTGCAGTGGTTGTAGGGATTGTCGAAGTTGTGGGGGTTGTAGTAGTTCTGGTAGTCGTGGCGATTGTAATAATTCTTATTGTTGTGGTCGCTGAATCAGTTGTATTATATCGTTGATTTCAGAAAGTTCGTTGTTGGCACAAAAAAAATTACGTTCTGAATAAATGTACTTGTTGTCGTATCTGGCGGCATCTTGATCTCGCAGAGCGCGCGTTTTCGCTCGGCGCACTCATCCATGGCCAACTTGATGTGCGAGCGGCCAGCTGCTGACGGCATCAAACGGCCGCAGTTCACTCCGCCCGGCGAACGACCGAAATCTAAGCCAGGAACGGAGCCAGGAGTGGATGCGCTCAGAGTGCCATTGTTGGTCCAGCCGATCCAGAACACGCCACTTCCGTCATTATACAACCCAACATGAAGACTCTTTGAAACAAGAACACACAGAAAAATGGTTTCATATGAAAAGCCGTGTCCGCAGCCATGTACCCAATTGAGGACACAGCTGTCGCCCCAGCCAGTGCTCTTAAAAGCACTATTGATTGACTCACATCTTCGTGTGGCACCACACTTTTTATGTATGTCATTGTTGCATTGTCCAATATCCAAACCAGGTGCCCTCTGCTGGCACGAGCTTGTAGTTGTTCACACTAAAAAATAAATGTCACAAAACATATCTAACACTGCACAGCACATTTGTTCGTTTAGTATCTACGTACAACCGAACTCTAAATTATAGGCAATCAGCTGATTGGTTGGTGATCACATGATGTATGCTTTCAGATCTGTGCAGACATTGCTGTGGGGGGCGGAGTCTGTGCTGCTCTGAAAGCAGGCATCACGTGATCACCAACCATTCATCAACGCTTTGCTTGTAATTTAAGTGCAGTTCACTGACAATTAGTTTCGAAGTCTCCCAGTCACGTTTCTCGTTGGTTAAATAGTAGCAGAAGACTTCGCCATTCAACTCTTTCTCAGCTAAATACTGCTGCGACGGGGCTGGTGCGGAAAGGAAGCACTCTGAAACATCAGGGAAAAAATCAGGGTTCTTGTTGTTATTTTCCTTGACATCTAAAAAATCCCTCCCTATTAGCTTTCGAAACTAAAATTTTATATTTATTTATTTTTTTTTGATACGAAGGTAAACACAACCGACTTTCTGGCGTCCGTTCGTCGGCGTGAAGCCAGGACGGTAGCGAAATTATGATGAGCAACGAGCACGAGCAGGACATTTTGGGCAACTGGGAACTTCGGTAGAGTAAGTGCAATGATGATGACAACCGCTTGGACGAAGTTTGTGTGGAAGTGCCTAGTTGATGAGGGATTATGTTTCGATCAAGACCACCACGATGTGACGTACGAATCTATAATACTAAGATAGTAACTGTGTATGTAAGTCAGGTCCGTTCCGCTACGTTGATTGGCTATTAAAATTTTCAAGTTTGAGCCAATTTTGCTATTTATGTCAATTAAGTCATCATCAGCTGAATACTCATACTCCATTTTCTAATGACAATGCAAAGTTCAAATTGTCATTCCACATGACTTTAGTCATCATGATGCCTTCTGCGCAAGAGTGGCAACCAACAAGCTAGACAATCGTAAGAATTGCAAGGACTCCATTGTAGGCAATGGAGATTTTTTCACAAAAAACGAGTTTTTAAAACAATCGCTTGCAAGTTAATCGCTCTTTTCACAAGGTAGACTTTTTATAAAGTCGGTGTTTACAACGAGTATTTAGAAAATCGTTGCTTTTTCCTTCATTTGTTTTTTTTATCATAGAAAATGCGTCACTTAGGATAGAAAAGCTACATAACAAAACAAAAGCGACCGTTTTACACAATGGTACTCAGAAACGTGTTGCTTTTTTGCATTTGATCAAAAAGAACTGGCTTAGGTTAGGGTAAGCGGGGAAAAGAAGTAAACAATCGAAACAAAAGCGGGAGCTTTGCTACGGTATTCAGTAAAATGTAGAAAATCGTTGCTTTTTCCATTATTTTTTATTATAGAAAATGCGTCACTTAGGATAGAAAAGCTACATAACAAAACAAAAGCGACCGTTTTACACAATGGGTACTCAGAAACGTGTTGCTTTTTGTTGCACTCGATCAAAAAGAACTGGCTTAGGTTAGGGTAAGCGGGGAAAAGAAGTAAACATTCAAAACAAAAGCGGGAGCTTTGTTACGGGTATTCAATATAATGTTGCTGTTTTGTCATTTTCATTCTATCAAAAATCCTTGGCTAAGGTTGGGGTTAACGGTAAGAGTAGTAAACATACCACACAAAAGTGGCCGTTTTGCAGCGAATATTCATAAAACTTTGCATTTTTCGTCATTTAAATTTTAAAAGGCTTGGCTTAGGTGAGCTTTGCTACGGGTATTCAGTAAAATGTTGCTGTTTTGTCATTTCCATTCTATCAAAAATCCTTGGCTAAGGTTAGGGTTAAAGGTAAGAGTAGTAAACATACCACACAAAAGTGGCCGTTTTGCAGCGAATATTCAGAAAAGTTTTGCATTTTTTGTCATTTAAACTTTAAAAGGCTTGGCTTAAGTTACAGTAAGCGGGAAAAAGAAGCAACTTATCAAGACGAAAATTGGCGTTTTGCAACAATTGTTCAGAAGTGTTGCCTTTTTGACATTTACACTCTAAAAGGCCTGGCTTAGGTTAAGGTAAGCGGGTAAAAAACCATTACCAAGTCAAAAGCGGGCGCTTTCCAATGGGTATTTAGAAAAGTGTTGCCTATTCAGAAATGACATCTGACTGAAGCAGATTGCTTTTCTTAAACCTGTATCTTAAACTGAAACAAAAACTTAAACCGGTATCAGTTAATTGTTGCTAATCAAACGACATTGTTTTTTGAAAAGGAATGGCGATTGAACAACATGTGACGACATTGAAAAGCTAACCAAACAAGATTTATTTTTGAAACTTTGAGCGGGAATGGCTGTTAATTGTTGCTTATCAAAGGAGAATTGTTTTTTTTTGATACTTTAAACGGGAAGGACAGTGGAATGCAACTGATTAGCAAAGAATGAACGGACAAATAAGCGACATTGAAAAACTAATAAATCCGAGAATTGATTTTGATACTTTAATAGGGAATGGCAGTTGTTTGTTGCTGATTAAAAAAGATTGTTTTTCATATTTTGAATGACAGTGCAGTTATGATTGTTAGATATCTGTTATTTCTTATGTGTCGCTTTGATTGACGCTGAAACAGCGAAAACCAAACCACACAGTAATCAGTGTTATGGTGAGTAAATCAGGTTACGATTGAATCGACAGCAATAAAATCAGCAAAAGCATGTTGCTTGACAAAAAACACGGCTTAAACAACAAAAAATGCTGTGATTTTCAAAAAAGTAGAAGCATCGACGGATACGATTGCTTTAAAAGTGAGCGATCATTTCAATGGTAAATCAACAACAGTCGGTTAAAGCAGCTCTAAATCAAAATGCAATGCATTTTGAGTCCGCGTCGTGGGCAAGGTCAAAAAGGAAAACCAACTTAAAAATAATAGCTGTATTTATCAGCTAAACGTGCCGTAGGCACGGGTCAATTTGCTAGTGAGGCACTATTGTCAGAGAATCTTATTACATGTGCGACGTTGGCTTTGCTTTTATAATCGATTGCAATATATTTCCTTTTTGTTCGATCTGCCAATGAACGAACAGCACTTTGTTGGCTTGTTGGCAGCCCAAGTGCACTGTTTTTTTTTTCAGAAAAGAACTGCTGTTTGCTTGACTGAGCAGTGCAGATCCTGGGAAAAAGCTGCATTTTAGTGATGTTGAAGCTTTAGGTTCACCAGGGCACCATTCGTGCATTCCTTCAAAAATGGCTGGCCTTCTTCTCTTTTCAATCAGCCGAATCAGAAATCTGTTGCCATCCGCTATACCGCTCTTCTAGTTTCGTTCTTTTGTAATTTCGAAGTTCAGAAAAAAGCGACATGAATGAAAAACGGTGTTTTAATTTTTGGATTCCGTTGTTATAATATACAACAATCATCATACCTGGAGCACAAATTTTTTTTATTATCAAGATATACAAAACACATCAAAAGAGAGCCAAGTTAATTGTCCCACCGTTGTCTATCAGTCCTAAATATTATAATTCTGTTACGAATCACAATCCAAACGCTGTTTGGTGTCATTTATTTTGCTGTTGATTTATTTTGCTGCTGATACAGGTTTTGCAAGGCACCGTAGACACGCCACAACCAATCCTCTTCATTCGGCTTCGGGCTATAATGTTGTCCGTTGCAGAGGTCACCAACGCAGCATATGTACGAACGTGGCCGGAAGTTTTTGAGGGGGCGCCCGTTCAAAGAAACGCCAGCAATGAACGGTCAATAATGCGTCTACATTGCTAAAAATTTGGTGGTAGGTGGTAGTTTTGGTCGAAAAAACATCGCATTTTGCTATTGGAGAACGAAATTTTTCTCTCTTTGTTTTGAAAATTTTGGATGTCTTCAATAGATATTGCACAAGGTGTCGGCGTATACCACCGCAAATCGCACATGAGTTTTCCTTGCAAAGGTTAAGTATGTCAACACATGCAGTCCCAGACTTTGCACGCAGTTCATGCGTTCAGTCCATCCATCCATTCATTTCATTTCGACAAAATATTGAAGAAGGAAAGTGAGATAAAACTGTTGAAACAGATGTGGATATAGGGAGACCCAAAAAAGGTTGGCTGCTTCCCCAAAGTTAAGCGGTGTTTCTTTGAACTGGTCCTGTCCTTGTCGATGTTGAGTTGGCGCTTTTTTCGATTCATCATGCAGGCATAACCGCACTCTCGGGAATTTACTTCAGCCACGGCATCGTTGTTCATGTAGTAGCCCTATACGCCATTGATTACAGTGCCGAAGTTTGATGGACGTACTTGTCACATATACAGGGTGATCCAAAAAAACTACACGGTAAGAATCGGCTCTCCAACGGGTGGATCGTTTGGACTGAAATTTTAACCAAGCATCACAAAAAGCTTTTTATTTTGTGTGTTAAAATGTTGCGTTTGCGGCACATGACGTCATTTCAGTGGGACACGTTTGAAAAAATATGTCATAGATAGGTAAACAGTTGTATGAGTGACGCTGGGATGAAAAATTCTCAAAATGGCTCCGAGTCCCCTAAATATTTTGAATTGCCGTATACAGATTGAAAAACAATTTTCCTTTCACGTCTACAAACGCATTCAGTCGTAGAATGTAAAAACATTGATAATAACAGCAAGCAAACCGTGTAGCAAAAGGAGCTGCACAGTTGGACGTTCGAGTGGTTGTAGAGCGCGCAGTTCTCGACGCCACTACACACATGACAGAACACGTCCTCCGTGTAGTCGGACGACCGCAGGTAGTGTTGTGCGGCAGCGGCGATGCCAACGTCTTTCACTGGCGGCCGCGTCTCTGTCAACGTACACGGAGTGGCCGAGTAAACATGGCAGCTTTTTTCAGGGTGCAAGGAGCGCGCGAAATTTGAATGAAAGAGAAAACCGTTCAGAAACCCAATTGTGTGCCAAATATGACGTGTTGTTTTTAAAACTAATGGATTCTACGTGCTATTCTGATCATTCTTTCTCCCTCGCACTCATGATTAGGAATTATGTTGGCATTTTTGAAAAAGACAACTCCTAGTCTGCGACTGATCCCGCCTTGATGGACTGCCTTATTTATTCGGCCACACTGTAAGTTGCTTGAAACATGTCATCTTTTGTTTTTTTTCTCGCAGAATACAGAGCGTAAGCGACACTTTTTAAAAGTTGCGGTAGGAAAACGAATGTATCGCGTTTGATTATTAGAATCAAGCACGACCAAATTGCGGGTTAATAAATATACACCTACGTTTTCCGGTTCAACTCTTCTCAACTCCGATCTAATCCGTTCTTTTTTTCTTTCGTGGAGTTCTGTATTCCGCAAAAACAGTGGCAGGTTTATACTACCACACTGTACTGTTACCGAGAGGTGCAAAGTTTTGCTGTTTTTTTACGATTATTTCTTTCAAAACTCCGACTTCTCCACCGTTTGTGAGACGCCGTTCGATTGGTGTCGCATTGCAAATGTCGCCCGCCGTGAAGATCCTGCTGGCCCGCCTTGTAGCCACGGCGACTTTCATCCGCTCAATTTCTGTTTCGTCAAACACTTCGATTGGTTGTTCTGCTGAAACGGAATGTTTTTTTTTGGTCAGCTGTCGATATGGCGTCATTTGAACTGAGCAAAGGATTGGATGCTGTTTGATACTGTTCAGTAGACATTGTTCTCAGTGTACGGTGGTATTGTTCAGTCGATTACACATGTCAACCTTGTTTCAGGGTGCAAGGGCGCGCGAAATTTGAATGCAAGAGAAAAGACTCAGAAGCCTCATTGTAAGTAAATCAAATCGAGCAGATCGTCGTGTTTCTTAAAACAAGTTAATGACAATGTAGCTTGTGATATTTTCTTCGTTCTCCGTCCATTGTACAATCATACAAATGAGCCGGTGTCATGCCATATTTTGACCGGGGTCAAAATATGGCAAAACATGTTGCCATAGTTTGACCCCCGGTCATTCTATTGTTCTTGAAAAACACAACTTTGTTGAAAGTTCAAAGCGTTGCTGTGCTTCATGTGATTGGAGTTTTGAAAAGAAATTTTAACACAATTTAATGGCAAACATGTCACATGCTGTGTTTCAAATGTCTGACCAAGACATACAGAAGCAGCAACTTAGGCTCAGTGTAGTTTTTTTGCAACGCCCTGTACAAGCGGGTGCAATGTCACTTTTACTGCACCTGTCCGACAATTTGCAGCAGTCAAACGCGTTTGCACAGCCAGCGTGACCAGAACAACTGCGATTCGGCCGACTTTGTCGTTATCCATCGTATCGGAGTTTTTTTCCTTGTTTTTGAGCGATTATTTTTTTGTTTGCTCTTTTAATTCTCAATTGACACCGCAAACTCTCTCGTATGTGGTGTGTAATTGAAACAGATCTGCCGTGGTGTGGAAATCGTTCCTTGGTTTTTTTTCAGTACTGGTGTTGGTGCGGTGTAAAAAAACGGAATGTTTTATTGAGACCCAAATAAAACAAACATTTTCTTCGTTTTGAGCAAGCCGGCTTTTTCAAAGGTCATGAGCATTTTTAATTTTTTTGTTGGTTCTTTCAGTGGGTGGGTGTGCATTCATGAAACAATATTTTTCGTAATATTGTAATCATCTAGATCTAGACTTTTTGAATAGTCATGTCGGCCGATTATAACAAAAACCAGTCGAATCAACAAGAAAAATACTTTTTCAGCAAAAAACTTCAAATGAAGCCGTCAACTGAACTGTGTTTTACAAAACAAGCAGTTTTTTTTGTATCCTTGTTGTGTCACATTTTGTGTCAAAAAAAATTCACAGCGAAAAAAACAGCACTGATAATCAAAGCGGAGAAAAAGCGAGTAAATAACTCCAGCCCAAAAACAGAAGTAGTGACTATTCTGCTGATATTTCACTGGTATTACTTGAAACCACTTTGGACCGACCCATACGTTCCGTACCAAATCCGTATTTTTGTCAAGCGTGTGCGGTATTTTATTATCGCAATTTTCTGGATAACCGTTTTCGTGGAAAACGGTTTTAGAATAGAAGAAAGCCAGCGATTTTTTTTCTTGAATCGTCGTGTACTGTTTGTGTGAACTTTTTGTAGTAAAATGCGAAAATGAAAAAAATGAACGTATCCTTAAAAGCCGCAATAAAACGTGTAACCTTTTTTATATTGGAAAACCACGTTAGCTGGCTCGGTCGGATGCAAAGTACAGTTTGTTTGTTTTTTAAACCTGTCACTTTTATCGAAGACGACAAAGTTCTCAAAAGAAGAAAGAAAGGGAATATGGTTGCAGAGAAAACATATTCAGCCACAAATGGGGTTTTCGATTCCAAACGAACCCCCTCTTTTATAGTCGGTAAATACCGACCAGTCACGATAAACCCAAAAATTGCCATTTTTTGAAACGCTGAAAAATCACACCAGCTCAACAGATCTGTTTAGCTGCGAAAATCTAGTAATTTAAAATTTTTAATTTTAAAATCTAGTAATCTAGTAAAATCTGCTAATTTTGGCAAGTAATTTGTTTGTTTCGTTGGCGCGTGTGTGCTCGATTGGGTGCCGGATGCATTTGACGTGCGCTCACGCCAACGCGTCGTACAGCCGTACACCGGCGGCGCTCGCCGTGGTCAAGCTGCCTGCGTTCAGCGAGTGCAGCGTGCAGTTCGCCAAGTCGTTGTTCATTGTGAACGCTTTGCCTGCGAACAATTTGGTGTCGGAAAAATTCAAGCACAGAGACAGAGAACAGCGATCCGGTTCTCCGACTCCGAGTGTCCACACCGATCCATATGCCAATATAATACCAACTTTTGGCTGAAAATAGTGTACGCACTGTGAAAAAACGCTATTTTACTGTCATTCAAAGTTTCACAGAATGGATCATCAAACTAATGTGCAGAATCCTCATCGGACATCGGTATATCGCAAGCGAACCACTATCCTTGTCTCGTTCCGTTTTTTCGCACCAAAATCCAAAACGAACAAGCATTTATGCGAAGGGGCATTTTTACGGGGAACTTGCAATTTTACTTTGTTTTTGTTCTTTTTCTTGGTTCGTTTAGCGGAGCTGACGGAAGAATCGTCGCTCTCACCGCTTGCGTCGTCGCTGTCTACGGTATTCACCGGCGCGACTGACGGTTGTTGATGAAGTTGTTGAATGTGATGTGTTGGGGCTTGGGTAGGGTCTTGTTCAGACGCTTTTCTTCGCGCTTCAAAAAGAGCTGCGTGAAATTTATCCAGGGCCATTTGAATTGATGGGAGTTGCCGTGTTCTTTCATCCAAGTGTTTGTAAACTCGTGCTTGCATTAAGTTTTCGGCAGTCAAATGCATATTGGGATATTGTAAATAATGAGTAATTTCGCGAATATAGCGACGCAGGGTACTGACGCATCTTTTTCTTCGAACTTGTTGTGGTGGAGTGATGGATGACGAACCTGTGCTGTTGGCTTTTGTCGTATTAACGGTTGATGGTAGATTAATTGTTGCATTGTTAGAGGGCAATTGTTGCCTTGCTTCTGCAGCCAACTTGTTTGAATTTTCCATCTCTTCTGCATCATCGCTGACTGATTTGTCAGTTTCTTCTGATTCGAGACCAGTTGATTCGTATGTGGGTTGTTTTTCTGCATCTTGTGACGTTTGATTCTTAAGCATGCTACAGGGGTACGTTTTAGTTGCACTGGAAAGCGTTATCTGCTGCGGATTTATTCGCGCAGGTCGCTGTGTTGCACTGGGAAGCGTTATCTGCAGCGGAATTATTCGCGCAGGTCGCTTGGGGGAATTGAGAATTTGTGGGGTGATGTCGATATCGCGTTTCATAAATACAGTTTGGGACTCGTTTTGTTTTTGTTGTTTTGGATGCTCATCGGTGATTGTCAGCAAGTTTTGTGTTAGAGGGGTGACTCGTGACGGGACTCGAGCCGTTTTCGCCAGTGATTGGCTGCCAGCATCGCCAACTAGACGACTGTTTGTCTCGACAGTCATCGGGGTTGTTAAGGTCGTTCGAGAGTCGACCAGGTTAGGGGACAGGAAGGAGGGAGGGGTTTGCACTCTATGAGTGTTCCAAAAAGAATTCGGAATCCAAGCGGCAGCCTCATCACATGACTTCACCGTACTATGTTTCCGAGTAACTTTCGGGCATGATTTTTCGGGATCCATACAGCTTTGAGACTGAAACTTAGAACTTGACGGCAGAACGTCACTTGCGACGACAGGACGTGATCTCCCCGAAGCTAGACGCGAAGGAGAATTCTTAAAGGAGCGGCACGAACCATCACGAGTACTAGTGCTTCCGATGTTGTTCCTGTTTACGGAAAGGTTGAGTTGTTGCATCCATTCATCGAGTTTTGAAAGTCGATGCTCGAGGGCATTTTGTTCAGATTGGAAAGCGTGGAAGAATTGGTTACTGAAGCTTTTGGCAGCTTGCCGAATTTTGTCGGCGCACTGTTGTTGGAAATTCGCATCGTTCGTCGATTGGTTTGGTTGTGGGCTTTTGTTGTAGTTTGTGGCGTTGATTGAAGTTGATTGGTTGAAATTTGAGGAACTGGTGGTGATTTGTTGCGAATTGTTGGGGTATTCGTCAATTGACGGTTGATTGTAGTGGATGATTTGTGATTGAGTGAGGGTAAAACAAGAGGGGTAGTCATTTTCGGCGGCATAAGCCAGTACGGCTTTCGCGACCAAGTCAGGGTTGTTGTTGATCCAATCGTTGTCGGATGCGGGGAAATGGGTTGTTGTTGATCCAATCGTTGTCGGATGCGGGGAAACTGTTGCTGGTGCGGGGACGAGAGGGGTTTGGAGAGGGGTTTGAGGTGTGGTCGAAGGCGACTTGCACATAGTAGCTGTCACCATTTTCGTCAACAGAGTGGAGAAAGCAGAATTTAGATGCAGGAGCTTCGTCAGAATAGCACTCGCTTCGCAAGTTCAGCCCTTGAGTAAAACCGTCAAGGGTCAGGCACAGACCTCCATATGCAATGGTGTTCCCTACCCGCAGGGGTATGTCACTTTCCACCCGGTCCTGGGTTGACGGCTCCCACTTCCTATTCGGGCTGACGAACTGCTGACGAACGTCATCGACGACGGCGGGCAACCAAGGGGACGACGGGTGATGACGCCAATCAGCGTTGTGCAGCCGTACTGGGCTTGTAGACAAGTCATCAGAGCCCAGGGGAGTGCTTGGACAGCGGTTAGCGGGAGGGGGCGGCAGACTCGCCAGTGGCATAACCTGGGTGCCAGTTGAGTCTGATTGCATCCGCCGGGTTAGTGCTACACTACTCTGCATCTATGCCTTACAGAACAGCTGGTGCTTCTGATTCCGAATTATTTTTGGAACACTCATAGAGTGCAAACCCCTCCCTCCTTCCTGTCCCCCTCAACCTGGTCGACTCTCGAACGACCTTTAACAACCCCGATGACTGTCGAGACAAACAGTCGTCTAGCTGGCGATGCTGGCAGCCAATCACTGGCGAAAACGGCTCGAGTCCCGTCACGAGTCACCCCTCTAACACAAAACCTGCTGACAACCACCGATGAGCATCCAAAACACCAAAAAAACAAACCGAGTCCCAAACTTTATTCATTGAATCGCGACACCGACATCACC